>JAUJYS010000157.1:0-29555 GCA_033995665.1 Melogona broelemanni | reverse complement strand
CCCCCCCCCCCCCCCAAAACTCCCCCACATTCGCCTTTTGGCGGAGTGGGGATGAAGGCGAGATTCCCATCATCAACCCTAACCCAACACAACAAAAAAAAATTCAGCATGACGGCGCTTAAATCCATCCTGCGTAGGATATTTGGTGACCTCAAATCAGGCTCGATACAATCAGACAGGAGCGCCATCATGCTTCTTTGTTTGGGAACTCTTTAAGATCTAATTTCCAATGTATTCTCTTTATGTTCAAACTCTTTATATCATAATGTTAGTAAATATAGTTTAATAAATTTTAAAATTTTTGTTAAGAAACACTCCATTTCTTATTTTTGAAAAGGAGACAAGGATAATAAGGATACATGAGTCGCCTATTGCGACCAGCACAATAAATAACTCAAATGGAATATGGATTCTCGACCAAAGAGAAACGGGAAACGGCAACTTCTTGGATATTGATGTTTTTAATAAAACAAGAAACATTTACACACAATTACATGGATGGTAGGTAACTGTGTCAACGTTGTTCATAAGAATAAAGAATTATTACAAACAGTTTTAAACAGTTTTAGCAGAATTATAACAAACAGTGCACGCGTGGCGAAAACGGCTGTTTTGGACGAAGTTTCACCACTTACCCACAGGAGAGTCAAAACTGTTTGTAACAATTCTTTATTCTTATGAACAACGTTGACACAGTTACTTACCATCCATGTAATTGTGTGTAAAAGTTTCTAGTTGTATTAAAAACATCAATATCCAAGAAGTTGCCGTTTCCCGTTTCTCTTTGGGTGAGAATCCATATTCCATTTAGACTTATGACGTTGCTTTGTAAACTCCTTAAATACATATTTGACTCACTTATATTTAAGAAATGCTTTTTTTTTTAGAAATATATTTTTTGACCCTCTATGATTGTCAATTACTTAGTAAAAACATGAGATTGAGTTATCCTTCACAGTGTATAACCGCTTGAGCAGTTGTGGAGAGGCGCACTCTCATCAGTCATCAGGACTCCTTAATACCTCCTTAACGAGATCCCAAGTCGGGAATCGATCCCGAAACCACCGCACAAAAGGCAAATGCTCTATCGTTGAGCTACGACTACTATGTATTCCAAGAAAATTAATTTTACCCGAATAACTAAAATTGAAGTACGTTCGGCAGTATAAAAATGTAATGAACTATTAAGTATCAAAATAATATTCAGTTTTTGGACAATCTGTACGATACACTACCCGAAGAATGATACATGTGTATTTCTTAACATTGTATAGGTAGGAATGAACCAGAGCGGGACATCTGGCATCTCGCTCCAACACACTAGCGCGACGCAGGTTGCGACACTTGAAAAATAGGCAAACTATATCATGTTCTCGTATCACTACGTCTAATATTGATTTTTTGTCTTTTTCTTCTCTCCTTTCCGTCTCCCTCACTCGTCGCTTCGTTTTCGCCACGTGCTTTTTTTGCCGCTCCGTTCCGCCGCTTGGTGCCGCTCTCGACACACCGTCCGTCTCCTTCCGTGACGTCATTGCTACCCCACGTGCGCCCCCCCGACAGACACGCAGAGCAGCATTCCGCCACGCATCACCCACGTCAAAGCCAGCGTGCAGGTGCAGCTGGGCGACGGCGTGCAACTGATTTGCGCGTCGCAGGGATTTCCGGTGCCCACCAGCAGGTACGGTATGCTATGACAATGAGATGTAAGACTAGAAGGTTTCGTTTGCCATGACCTTTCACATGAAAATAAATTGTAAATCAGTATTTTCTATACTAGTATTACACACATTGCCTAAACAACACGAAGGATACTGAATTTCTTATAATGAGGGGGACTATTTTAAGATTATAGTATGGTTGTGAGTAGTATGTTTTTTTTGTTGTTTTTTTTATAAATTCACCGTAGCGCCTAGTGCACTACAGGAATACTGCACCCTCGTGTCTCTTAGTTTGTATTGTGATGGTAATGGTCCCATAATTTTTAAAATATAATTTTTTTAAGCAGAGTATGAGAATACATGTAATTATGAACTGAGTCGTCGAAGTGCCCGCAACTTCAGGCTTTCATTGTTTAAGAAAACATCGCTAAAAGATGGCTTCAGTTTCCCACAATTCTCCGCCAGAAAGCAGTTTTTCATTGGCGATTACATCGAGATTACCATCAAGTTATCTTTGTATTCTGTTTGTAATCTCTTTGAAATGCAAATTTGGTTTGAACGCTGACTATTACATCATAAATATGACCACAATTTCGGAATTGTATGAGGTACCTCAAACTCATTCTGTATTTTTCCGAACGCCCCCCACACCGTCGGCCGACCAATAACTAACTGGCGGAAGAGACGTCGATCAGAGTCGACGCGAAGCAACGAGTGATCCAAACCTAATCGAGTTGGCTGCGGTTTACACGTCATGGCACGTGCTCTTTTTTTTCCCTCTCACTCTCGTGCGCGTGGGATACTCGAGCGGGCGGACAATCTGCTGCCCCAAAAAATACCACCACCCCCTACCAACCTCCCTTCTCGCTCTCTCCATCAATTCTGACGTCACGTTGCACTGCACATCGTGGTAGCCTTAAATTAAGTTCACTTTCATCGTCTAGAATGTCCGTCCCCAAAAATAAAAATAATAAAATCCACATAAGTGTTATCTTCCGGATTGTCTTCTTGACTTCGAAATTAACCAATTATCGTTCTTGTAATGAAGGTGTTCTAAATCGAGAAATATCCAAAGTAGCCAAATATAACGTGTATTATTTAGAAAATTCGATAAGAAATATTTTTGACTGATTATTGATATTTTTGACTGAAATGACGACTATGCGTATTAAAGAATAAGTGCTGATGGTGCTGAGGTTGGAAAATTATTATTATTTAATTCACTGCAGTGAATATTATGTATGGAGAGGGGGACCTTTTCACCAGTGCCTCGGGATCGAATAACGAAAGCCCGAGCCGGTAATCGAAACCGGATTCGCCACAAACACACTTGCGGTGCTTTACCAGTTAACTAAGGCAGCTGCACGGCGACCATATTTTTTTAATGCATTGTAGTGAATATCACTGTAGTAGATTCTGTACCTCTCGTGTTACTTATGGTCTGATGGTCGTTTATATTAATTCTGTCCAATTTACATTTTATATTTTTTTCTATTTCTGTAAATATAATTACGCCAAATAATGTGGCAAGAAGGTAAAAAAAAATGTATTAGATAAGCGTCTTAGAATTAAGCGTCCTACTTTTAAGCTGAATGTATTGGCAGTGTATTTCTCGTATCACCCACTCTTCACCCCCCCCCCCACATCGGTCTAATCACGATCAAGCTCATCGACCTGAGATTGGCGTATAACTGAATCGATTCTATTGGCCATCGCCAATCGCCGTAGTGGTTTTCCGTGTCATTCATTTAGCGCAACACACCGGCTCATCGTTTGTGAGACTGAGCAGGTTAGCGGGCCGCTATTTTGCGCCGGGCCGATCGAAACGAGACGAGGGAAATGGGCACGCTGATTTTGTGGTCGATATAGTGGTGTTGGGCGTGGGGGTCGGATCGGTCAAGCGGTGGTCACTACCGTCAACCCTGACCACCTACCGCCTATCGCCCTCCAAACACTTTTTATCAGACTTTCGCCGTTTTGACGCTTGTCAACTTGTTTTCTAGGTTTTTTTTTCGCTGGGTATTGGTTCGTGCGAGTTTGCGTGATATGGCCGTTTGAAAGTACCGTAGAAGCCGTATCATAGCCCGCCACCTCTTCCCATTCGATGTCAATCAGCCGCGGCAGAGTATAACTCGCGTTCTAACTATCGCTAAATAACAATTAAACCGTTCCAATATCCGCGATCAACAATGAGATCCGATAATAATATTTTTTTCAATCCCGGTTTACAGATGAAAATATACCCCATAGCTGTGATATATTCAGTAAAAATAGGTAATTGCCGTTATAAGCGTCAGAATATTGGAAGAGAACCTTCCTTAATTCCATATTTAGATACAGTGTATTTTTTATATTATTTAGTTGGTAAAAGTTTAAATTAATAGGAGCTTTATATCCGCTTTCGTAGCATTGCTCTAGTCCTCTTGTAGCCAAAGCGCTGCCCCAGTACTCTGGCAATCACACAATACAGCACAATACAACATGCTCTGCACTTATGCCGTTTAACGGGTGTTTCACGGCTCGCTCTCCGTACCGCGCGGGCGGCGAAAATCGCTCGCAAATCCCGATCAAAGTTTTGCAAAACTCGCGGTCTTTTTAATCACTATTTTAATAGTACTAGGCAGCTATAATTTCCTTAGATATGAATTGGAAGGATTTATTGTTGTTTTTTTCTGCCGAAAACACATCTTCAATTGTTTTGAAATTATTTTTTTATTTCGTTATAGCTGTTTGAAAGAAAAATCACGTTTAAAACGCAACAATATACAAATTGTTAATGTTTTTCTTATTTCAGATGGTTCAAAGTGGGCATGGTCAATCAGGAGCTGACTCCCATGCCTACCGAGGGACGACTCCGCCAATGGAAGAGTCTTCTCATCCTGACTCAAGCTCAGCTCTCCGATTCGGGCGTCTACAAGTGTGTGGCGGTCAACAGCGTGGGCGAAGAGAGCGCGGAGACCCTGCTACGAGTCAACGGTAACTAAATTTCCCCCCAATCTCCTGATTTAATTTGTCACACATCCACGTGACTCGAATGCCTTCTCTCGTTCTGTTGGCCGTATTTTGTGCCAGGCACAGAAGTATCACCGGGGCTTATACTCACCTGGAAAGGCAGGCAAATGTAATGTATTTTGTATACACCTACATGTATGATTATCGATTATCGACATGATGTATGACATCGATAAATAGTAAAAAAATTGGATTGATTCAAGTGTTATGCGATGATTCCTGGAATTTAAAAAAATATGAGGGAAAAATAGCATTTAACTGAGAATTTTACGAAACGATTTTATCGATAGTTTAATCATTTTTCGTGCTTTATGAGATAGCTTTAGATATACTTATTATTTATTCTGATTACTACTACTAACTACACTTGTTAGTTATTCTGGCGCAGAGCGTCGGGAATATTTTACAAAACGATTTTACTTTTCAGATTTAATCAATCATTTTTCGTGCTTTTTACAAAACGATTTTATCGATATTTCGGAAAGAAGGATGGGGCACTAACGCGATGCAAAACGTACAAGTGGCTGTTAAACCACTGGACACCTGACCAGTCGTTCACATCCGTTCTGTGTTTCTTTCTAGCACCACTGACGGTCCAAGTATCGCCTCGCATCCAAACGGTGGACGTCTCCAAGTCGGCCGCCCTCACCTGTATAGCCAACGGCTACCCGCCCATGACGTCATTTCTGTGGTACCGCAACGGGCGACCTCTGGTGACGGACGAGCGGGTGAGCTTCACGGCCGCCAAGATCCTGACCATCGCCGAAGCGCGGCGCGACGATCAGGGAGTGTATCAGTGCTTTATTCGGAACGATGAACTGTCGACCTACGGAGTGGCTGAACTACGACTGGGACGTAAGTGAACATTTTTGTTTTCTTTAGAGCTATTTTGTTTGCCAAACTTGTTTCGTTGGATGCTATTAAAGATTAGGAATTGGTTAGTATACTTGATCTTTTCGATTCGATTAGCATCATGTATTAAATGTTATATATTTTGTTTCCAAACTTAAAAAAATATGTAAGAATAATTGGGCTTCGATTTCCGGCTCGGGCTTTTGGTATTCGAACCCCAAGGTACTTGTAAAACTGTGCCCCTCTATCAATGTTCTTTCGACGCGATTTGAGGACTCTCATTTTAGTGTCTCCTGTAGTTATACTCACTGCTGCGATTTTTTTTAATATCCCGCGCCGGGAATCGAACTCTGTACCGCCGCTCGGTACGAGGCACAGTCGATATGAAATCAAATTTTTAGCTAACTTTTTGCAACGCTTAGAAATAGGTTCGCGTTGGTTCGCAACGTTTTTGCATTTTTATGAGTTTTTCTGTGACGTTGACTGCTGATTATAACGCCATCTAATGAGAAATTGATGAAACATGTCTCTGGTGGGGATTTCCGAATGGTCTTCAAACGTCAAATGTCAAATGGTTTTAAATTAAACTCTCAGAACCAGTATTCTAGCCATTATATATCTTTGACTGAAACTAGTACAGTACTGAATGAATAATTTTAATTGGTATGTGATTTAGAAAAAAAAGAAAATAATGGAGTTACTCCATAATTCCACCACAAACCGTTATATTAAATTTTTCCATAGGTGACATTCAGACAGGCAAATATGATAAACGTGAAATAAATTGTTCAACGCCGCAAAATGACAACGCGCAACCAATTTGACACGAATCGATTTTTAGAATGTCGTTATTACGCCTGGCCGAAAAGAAAAGAAAAAAAAACGAAATCGTGATGGTTTTTTTCTTACCTCAGGAAGAATTGGCTGTTAGCGCATGCTAAGTATACTTATTTTCGGGCGTAATGTGATACAGAGAGAAAAATGTGATGTGCGCACAAAAAAAAATTTGGGGGAAGAGATGCGAATGGCTTTTTGCTTCCAGCTTAAAACTTAAGGAAAACGAAGACTGTCTCCGTTTTAGTTTTCTTCGAATATCCACCGCAGCGAGGGGTAACGCGCAATTATTGTTGAACCTCACGTATTCGGTGGTTATACTTTTTTTTTCGGCAACGAAATGTCATTTTTTCCTATTATACGATGTTATTGGGTTGGGGTGGGGGTGGGTGTGGGGGAGTCGGTGAACCAACTGGTATGGCCCTGATTCCATCCTATTCCACTACCTTCTTCCCGGCAGTTATTTTTAAGACGGAAATGTTACAGGGGCAACGGCCCAGGAGGCAAACTATTTTTACAATCTCTTATGTTGTATCAAGTGTATAAATTTGACTATTGGTTCTGCAAAATTATGAAGCGAAATTTTTCACACGGAGTTATAGTCGTTAGGGTTGCTATTTTTAACTTCTAGTTAGGTCAATATCATAATTATTTTATATCCGTTTCTTGGTATCAATGTGCTAGTGTTGAGTAGACATTACATGTTGTC
Source organism: Melogona broelemanni (assembly GCA_033995665.1). Lineage (NCBI taxonomy): Eukaryota > Metazoa > Arthropoda > Diplopoda > Chordeumatida > Chordeumatidae > Melogona > Melogona broelemanni. The sequence continues at coordinate 22,490 of JAUJYS010000157.1, read as the reverse complement.
TTAAAGATTTTTTTTATATATTTCCAATCACTGCAATGAATATCATCACAGTATATTACGTACCCCTGGTGTGGTTCAAAGCTTTAGAGGGATGGGCGATATTGTGTTCTTCTTGCCCAGAGCGCTCCAATCTTAGTGAAAGGCATCACGTTCCTGTTCCAACCCGCCGCCCCCTCCCGCCAAACAAAACGAGCCAATGATTGTCGTTCATAAAACGAAATGGTCGATATAACAAGCACTCTGTATCACACCCGATCATAATTTTTAAGATATTGCCGCGCCTGGGCCCCGGGCAAAAGCAGCCGCTCGAGCTTGGAGCCAATTTATTTCATTCCAAGGGTCCCATAAAGTACGATCCGATAGATGTGGGGGGCTCCGGGTTCCACGTTTAGTCGCAGGGAATCAACCATCGCGAACCCGTGACGACCTTTTTTTTTTTTCAAAATTGACAACAACGGACGTGGTACGACGTGACGTCATGGTATTGCAGTGTGTGTGTGTGGTAACACAACAACGATCCCGCCAGCTCACCTTTGATCCGTCTGGAAAGTCCGGGGCAAGGCCTGGCAATCTCGGGGCCAATATATCCTTCTGAAGTTTGGAATTTGTAAGCGTTTCTGACGACATTTCAGTTATAAGTTATTTTCTAACTAGCTGAAAACTTGTAATGATTGTCAAATGCGTTAACGGCGTGTAGCCTGTGGTCAAGTGGCTCTTGCTCGCGTAAACCCTTCACTGGCAAGCCATTTAGTGGATCATTTCCCGGAGTTATAGCTTTTGTGCTTGGATTGGCAGCAATTTTAACATTCCATCAAACTTTCCAGAAATTTTATCGCGGATTGCACAACTGCAACATATACATTTTAATTTTTGTATCTATCACCGATTGCGCACTTAAAATTAAAATATCCCGAAAACATTGGTCACGATCTGGATTCAAAATGGTGTACGTAAACCTTTGGAAAAAGCTATTGCACATTTAAATAGGAGTAAATCTCATTTTCCCAGCGAATAGAAAGGCGCGCCCAACTGCAATTCAGAGTCAAACAAAAAAGTTAATGAGACGTTGACACTCGCACACACAATCCAAAATAAGTAGATGGGCGTTGATAGTTGGCACTAATTCCAATGCGCAGAAACCTGCTCGCCACCTAGCGGAAAAATATAATAACAAACGCAGCCATTATGTACTGGCATTGAAATCGGAATCTGAGGTTAGAAGAAAAACGTGATAAAAATGGCGAACACCGCGCTTCTGAAGTTTCTCAATTTTGGTACGTATAATTCGCTTTCCCACATATTATCTTCAAATTAAATTAATGTTTTAGGGTATCTGGAATTCGTATTAACCCATAGGAACTGTTTATTCGCTAATCTTGTGTAATAAATTGATGCGTGGACGCCGCTAAACTATTCCTAGCAAGGACAAAATCCCACGAAGAGGCTTTATTCACCCTATTTTTACCGGTGGCAGCGCCTAGTGGCAGTCGTAGGAAACAATTTCTCTTTATCAATAAGTTATATGACTTTCAAAATAGCCGCAAGGTGCGCTGTATTTTAAGCCAAAAAAGCGGTGAGGCTAGCAAATTTTGTTAGAAGACATCGCACGTGATTTCTTATTGTTGCAGCAGCAGTCCCAGTCCCAGAGTTATTTTTCTTCGCCTCTGTCTCTTGAAAAGCTTGAATTTTAGACTTGTAGCCCTGCCAGTGGTGGATGCCAATCTCAAATAGGAAATTAAAAACACCACTCATGGAAATTGCAAATTTGGTTATGCTGTTTGACTGCTTGAAAACCAGCATGGGACCAATATAGCTACCTTCATTGACACACTATTTGCATTGATAAAATTGGGAGAAGGTCCAGCTTTGCCTTTGAACCCAGACTATTCCAGCTACCATTCCCCACCCCTTCCATTTCCTGCCCCTCGCATATCACCATAGACATCCGAGGGTGCAGTAATCCTCTAGTGCACTAGGCACTACAGTGATTTAATATTAAAAAAAAAATTCGGGCGAGGAAAAATACTTCCTTTGAAATGGAATTAAAACCGTGAGACCCGTGCGTGTACGCTACCAGGTACACGTTAAACATCCTAGATTGTACCTAGGTCAGAAGCTTAGACTAGGCAAGCCTCCATAGCAAACGGTACAATCCCACACCATTGCCATAATGCTATGGCGCGGCAATGCAATGACCAAATCTAAATCTAGTGTGGATCTAGGGAAACTCGTAATCATGTGGTTTTTCAAAATAAAGTAGTTGTTCACTCTTTTTTAATGAGAGTTATCAATAGCTTCTGAAAAGCTAATTTTTGGTGTATTATCCATAATACAAGTTATTGCATAAAACATGTTATTGCGTTCAAATTAAGAAAACATTTATTTAAAAAAATGTTATGCCAATTCAAGATTTGACTTTCTATTCTGTTTCACCAATTGTGTATTGAATTTTGGTTGTGTTTGTTACATTCTAGCCTTGAAGAATGTTACACAGAGAGGCGCCCTTAGTCCTGCGTGTGTAAGTATAAGCCGAATAGCTAACGGATCAAAACTCTTTAAAAAGTTTTACCATATTCTTATGTTGATCGAAAATTGCTTGACTTGTAGCGTGGTGTTTTCGGGCGCAATCCGTCCAAGACGGTCTGGCGATGCTACGCCGCGCCGGCGACCAAAGCCGTGTTTCAACGGGACAAGCCGCACTGCAACATCGGCACCATAGGTCACGTTGATCACGGAAAGACTACCCTGACTGCGGCCATCACGAAAGGTTTGTCGTATTCGCGTTGAAGGTTGTGAAACAGTTATCGCTGGCTTGCAAGCCCCGGTGATGGAAAAGTCGCCCGATAGAAGAAAATAATCCCGAAGTTTAAACTTTAATTTTTTGGCTTGCAGTGCTGTCAGACCGGAAGTTGGCCCAGATGAAACGCTACGAGGACATTGACAACGCGCCGGAGGAGCAAGCTCGCGGCATCACCATCAACGTTGCACACGTCGAGTACAGTACTGAGAAACGCCACTATGGTCATACCGACTGTCCGGGACACGCCGATTATATCAAGGTAAGATACGTTAACTTAGTCAATTGATCAATCTTGATGTTGGAAATTCGATAACGGAGGCGCAAAATCATTTCATTGATAATACACATTTAATGATGTTTGTCTGTTTACAAGGTATTGAAGGAATCACGAGTGTTAATTTTTTTTTTTTTGCGAATATGTCTTGTTTGTTGCCCTTCTCCGATATGAGTGGAATTAGCTATTCAGTAAGCGGTAAAGCGAAACCATAGTGTGGCAGCTGTGAAATATCCACTATGATTCAACTGCTTTTGGGATTTTATATGGCTAACGCTATCCTTGTGTATGAATTTGTTACCTCTTTAGAACATGATCACCGGAACATCTCAAATGGACGGCGCCATCTTGGTAGTGGCGGCCACGGACGGAACTATGCCACAGACGCGGGAGCACCTTCTGTTGGCGAAACAGGTTGGTTTAAAATAGATATTTTTTAACACGGATCAGTTGGATTCGGTTTGGCTGGCAGCCTATGCCTACATTGTACCCTCTAATAACCGTTCTCGTTGAATTCCAGATCGGCATCGAACACATTGTGGTGTTCATCAACAAGGTGGACGTGGCCGACAAGGAGATGGTTGAACTGGTTGAGATGGAACTGCGGGAACTCATGTCCGTCATGGGATTCGACGGCGACAACATTCCCTTTGTCTACGGCTCCGCCCTCTATGCTCTCGAGGTAAGTGTGCGCGAATCTATGATTGTTATGATTGGGGAAGATTCTTTTGCCTTTATTACATTTTTAATTCCAAATTGCCATGAAACTAAATTGTCCCCTGCTCGATTATCTCGGCAAGAACGTCGTAAAATTCCATGATAGTGTCATAAAACATTTCATAATACAATCGGTGCGGTGGGTCAAAAACAGTTATTTTAACCAGAATCTACTTCGAAATTATTTTCTAGGGGAAGAATGACGAGATTGGTCAGGATACGATCTTGAAGTTGATGGAAGTCGTCGACAGTTACATCCCAACGCCGGTGCGAGACCTGGACAAGACGTTTCTCTTGCCGGTGGAGAGCGTTCACTCGATTCCAGGTACGGGCATATGTATTTTTTAATCTTTTGTGTTTTTTGCCAGTTTGCTTTCAATTTTCATTTGGTTTGAGTACTTGAACGGGGGCAAGAACATTGGCATTAATTATTATTGGTTGCGTCGGTTGATATTATTTCTCACTGGCGTTGCTTTTATTGTGTAGGTCGCGGAACGGTCGTTACGGGTCGCCTGGAACGGGGCACCATTAAGAAAGGAATGGAATGCGAATTCGTTGGCTACAACAAAAGCTTCAAAACCACCATCACAGGTTCGATGGTTTCCTCTTGTCTGTCGCTTGCAATTCTTGCTTGTTTTCCGTAATGTTGCGAGGCATCTCCTAAAGTGTTACTAAGGGATCTAAGAGATGCTTTTGTTTTTTCAGGCATCGAGATGTTCCACAAGATTTTGGAGGAATCTCACGCTGGTGACCAGTTGGGCGCCCTGGTGCGTGGTATCAAGCGCGAGGACATTCGGCGAGGCATGGTGATGGCCAAGCCCGGTACCGTGAAAATGTACGACAACTTGGAAGCCCAGGTACGGTCATGAAGCTGTTGCGCGTTTTTCTTTGATCAAAATAAAAACTGCGCTTATTTTTTAACGAGGATAAATTGTATTATCTAATTTTCTTTTGATATTCGTTTTTGTGCAGATTTACATGCTGAGCAAAGAGGAGGGTGGTCGCCAGAAACCGTTCACCAGTTATTTCCAAACCCAGATGTTCTCGAAGACGTGGGACTCCGCCGCGCAGATCCTGCTGCAGGATAAGGAGATGATCATGCCCGGGGAGGACGCCAAGTAAGTCCCGAGGAAGTTTGCGCCACAATTTCTTGTCTATCCCGATCACAAAAAAATATAATTTGTAACGCTACATTTGGAGGTCAAAATTCTCAGAAATTATTTTTTTAAATATATGTGAAACCGGACTAATCATTTAACCTTCACCCCCTTTTCCTCGTCAGGCTGCATTTGCGACTAATGAAGTCGATGGTGGTTGAGCAGGGTCAGCGTTTCACTCTGCGCGACGGTCAGGTGACGTTGGGTACCGGTGTAGTCACCAAGATCCTACCCAACCTCGGTCCGGAGGAGAGGGCCAAGGTCGAGAAAGGAGTCACGAGGGCAGAGAGGGATGCCATGAAGCAGAAGAAGTGAGGTGTGCGCAACCTGCGCTGACTACAGTTTTCCTTGTATCAGATAATGTCATTTATAAATAAATATAATTTGACCGTTCCTAATTTTTTTTGAACTCACACGAGTTTTGAAATAAACGAGTCTTGTCGGCTGACTGTCGATTTAATCACATGGAGCACATTTTATGTTTTTGAAATTTTTGAATCTTAAAAAGAGATAATGACAGATGATATGGGAAGTTGCTGCAGAGTTAACATTATTTAGAGTAGTGTTACGAATGAATAGTGAAAAACTATTGTATTATATATTATGTGTTGAGTCGAATCTTCTTAATAAAACATTAAATACATTTGTTCCAGTGCACTAGATTTTTTATTTGAATTGTCATTTTATTGTCCGGTATTTAAATCGACTAAGTTAAAATAAAATAATAAGAGCTGTCACATGTTGGATTGGACCTGCGCTGCAACAGGGGACGTGTCCAAATTCAATGAAACCATCTCCTCGCTTTTCTCATACATTTAATCTGAAAACTCAGACATAAACAATCTTTTTTGAAGCCCGAAATAACAATTATGAAGATTACAGAAACGTTTTTCATCATTAAGCGTTTTGTACTTCACATTTGCTGAAATATCATTTCATTTCCCTGTTCATGACGCATTTTACACTGTAAAATGACGTCAAAATAGATTCGATATGCGTTGTCAACGGTTGTGATATTCGGAACATAAGCAACTAGCGATTACTTACTTTCAGAACGCACTACATTTCGCTCCTTATTGAAATCCATGTGTGTATGACACTCCTATCTGGATTAGACAATATGGTGCGTCAAACCATTGGCGTGAACTTCTTGGTTCAAAGCGGACACAGATGACTAAATAGATAAACGCTGGTTTATCTGATTCCGGATCGGACTAACTTGTGTGAACACAAGTCACACGACAAGATGGCGGCCAGCCCCTGCTGTTGCCGTTCGTGCGTCGTCAAGATGAAAGTAATCAGCAGGCCTCTCCAGCGCGAAATTACAGTAAATTTTTTATCAATTCTACTATGTTTACTTCTTGTAAACGCGTTCGTCGGTTCCACGATCACCGTGAACGCCCACGGCAGCAAAGGAATCGATTTCACCAAGTACTACGGCTATGCCGAACTGGAACAACTGTTGCACAATCTGACTGCGACCTATCCGGCGCTGTCGCGGCTCTACAGCGTAGGCCGGAGTGTGGAGGGACGGGAGTTATATGTGCTGCAACTGGGCGGACACGATCCGGCGCATAAGCCGCGGCCCCATGGCCGACCCATGTTCAAATACGTGGCCAACATGCACGGCAACGAGGCAGTGGGACGCCAGGTACGTGGGCGCATCCGGTACCACCGAAGATGAATGACGGCAGCGGAAGTGTGGAAAACGACGGTCGATGTTTGGTTTAAATGGTTCCTCGACACCCGAACCGTGTTGCGTGGACAGTGGCAATTCGAGATTGTCGCGTGTTCACGAGGTGTGATTAAATATTTGTAGTTTTCCCCAAAGAGTTTGCAATGGGAAGGATACATGGGCACCTTTTTCTGAAATCGCGCCGTCTATCAGACAGCGAACTGCGGCGCTGTTCCAGAACGTGGTTTTCTATCATCTACCAGACATATTGGCAATATGCGTGAGATTATCTGGTCAGAATTTTTGAGACGTTTTGCCTGAATGATTCAAAATTGGGAGGGGAGGGTTGATATATACCCTTACAAAAATGTCCTATACAACTGTAAAGAATTCAACCGCTTTACCATTCAGGTCGTATACGACTCAATGGTAAATCGGTTTAATCCTTTACAGTGGTATAGGACATTTTTCTACAGGTGGGTTCAAACCAATTTTATGTTTTAACAATTAAAATTGGTAAGTCACTTTTAAAAAGTAACTGAGACAATCCTCATTACTTATCAACAAGAGTAAGACGTTACAGTTACTAATACTTACAAAAATGAAAGTAACTAAACCGTTACAAAGTTTTTGGGCCGTTACTCCCCAACACTGGACCATAGAGTCTGACCCTTTAGTACCATGTACTATGAGTATATAGGCCGTATCCAAAATTAATTTCGTCTTGTCGCACTAAAGATACACGTTAAACATTTAAGCCCTCAAAACATTCCGAACGAGCATGTAATTTTATATTACCATTCGAAACCAGAAACCAGAAAATTGAAACCGCGAAATTGTACACTTCTTCCACTCCAATACTCAAATTTTATTATTTTCATTCGTTACGAATTGCCTAGTCTGAAGTCATTCCACTCGTTTGGTCGCATTTTGTCCCAATCCCGAAATCTAGGTTAGTCGATAAGACAGGATCCGCGGTAAAATTGATCTCCTCTATGACCTCAAATGCATACGTGCAGCTCGTTCGAGAACGCAAGTGCGTTAGTGCGTTCTGCACAGGGTGTTCGGGAAAATGAACCTAAAATCACAAGTTGAAAGTAAACATGCGCGCGCGACAGGTGCCAGGCATGGATTGCTAATTTTCACGACCGTGTCTCGACGGTGCTTTTTCAGTGACATGCCATGAATTTCAGCCATCTGCATTTTTGGTGCGCTTCGATTCAAATTTATGGCCGTAAAGGGCATAATGAACGAGAACGACAGATCTCACGGCAGGGCTCAGCCAATACCATCTACATACACGATCCAATCTTGGCAATTAAATTGATCCAAATCCTTTCGAATGGGAAATGGGATGATGCGCAAATTATATTTGCTGTCATTGCAGTTGATTTACTTGTCTGTTTAATGTAATAGCTGTTATTTCGTAATAGCTCATTACAATTGGGTGGTCTTGAGGGCAGCAACAGCTGGTGTCAGCAATAACATCAGTGGATACGGGAAGAGAGACTACGTTTTTCTTCCTTGTGTGAATTACGTCACCGCATTAAGCGTAGTGTGTGGTGACCTTCAGGCACGTGTATAACTAATGGCGATTGTGCTGACGTTTGGCGATGCGCTCCTAACGGCGACAACGGGCGGAAATTTGTTGTCAAAGGCCAAAATTGTTGTTTGGTGATGATACGACGAAAGAATAATGCTGAAATTTAGCTATCTATGTCCATAAAATGACTATCATTCGATTCAACATTATTCTTAGATTGTCAGCTGTTAGAATTTCCGAATCTCGTTCAGAAATGTATTTTTTACTAGCAATTTCAGAAGACTGAGAGTCCAGCTGCATCCCTCTTCCCTTCCCTTCCCTGCCCCTCGCACATCTCCATAGAGACATGAGGGTGCAGTAATCCTGTAGTGCATTAGGCGCTACGGTGATTTAAATAAAATAAAATAAATCGTGGCGATGGTTTTGACTTTTACTCAAGTGAACGTTTCATTTTCCATTTTAAGTTATTGGAATACTATTAGCCATAAAAACATTGTTTGAAGTACTATTGAGCTATAGTTAAGGATCATTTTTTTATGTGTTTTATATCTGTAATATTCGCCTTTAAAATAATAATTCACTACGTCGAATCTCCCGAAATGCCACAATCCACAGCCCTTTCCCCGGCGATATGTTATGTGGTTCATCGCAGGAACCAAGTAAACCCAACAGACTCTTGCCAATCGCCAATGACCACTGACGTCGATTCTGTCGGACGCTAATTCATATTCCACCCCCTCCCTTTTGACCCTCCCACCTTTTACTTCAGTTGGTCATCTACCTAGCCCAATACCTGCTCCGCAACTATGAGCACGGCGTCGAGCGAGTGGTCCGGCTGCTGGACAGCATGGACGTGCACCTAATGGTCAGCATGAACCCGGACGGCTTCGAGGCGGCCGTGCCGTACGAGTGCGACTCCGAGTGGAAGAACGCCGGCCGGCACAACCACCACGACCGCGATCTCAACCGCAACTTCCCCGACCAGTACGACCCAACGTGGGGCATCGGCAGTCGGTCGACGGCCGAGATCCGCTCGCCGCCTTTCCTGACTCAGCTGGAGGCGGGACTGGAGCCGGAGACGGTGGCTGTCATGCGCTGGATCGTGGCCAACCCGTTCGTGTTGTCGGGTAACCTGCACGGCGGTTCGCTGGTGGCTAGCTATCCGTTCGACGACTCAGCGATGCACGCCAAGCAGGGGGACATAGCCAGTCTGACCCCGGACGACCCCGTGTTTCGCCAGCTGGCGACCACTTACGCCCGAGCCCATCGGATCATGTGGAAGGGGGACCAGTGCATCACCGACTACTTTCCCGGCGGGGTCACCAACGGGGCCAAATGGTACGACGTACCTGGTAAGTATCGAAGGACTAGTAAAGCCTCCAGCTGACGTAGTCATTCTCCCAAGTGCATGCATATATTGAAATAATATGTCACAAAAGCAACAAATAAACTTTCTACTATTTTAATTATTCGATATTCAGACAATTTTATCACCATATTTCTGTTCGACATATTTAACTATCTAGTTTGTGTTGTAGCAACAAATTGATGTTTCTAAATCATGGGAATTGCTCTTCTCTACCAAATTGTCACTTCGGTGGCGGACTGCAGGAAATTTAATTTAATACATAAAGTCGTATATAAAATATATAAAGAAAATATAATAATTTATTGGTTGGCCGAAAAACGGTTTAAATTTGGAACGGTTGTCGCTTGCATCATTTGTGCGACTCGTCGGTTGCCGGCGATCAGATGATCCGACTGTGACGAATAAATAGCACTGACAGATGGTACAGCTTTGGAAATGTTCGGTCTCGTACGGCGACTACGGTCGATCAATCTAGTTTTTGAGGTCATCAGGTGTTTTGTGGATGCTTCCTTGGCAGTAAGTTAGCAATTTATCACCAAGTTCGATTGCTGTGCCGTCCATCTGGCGTATCGGCAAAATTATTTTCTGTTTGCGCTAGTTTTGTTTTGGGCCCCATTTTAGAGTCTGGACTAATTTGGAACACTGGTTGATTTTGATTAATTTTCATTGTCTATACAGCAGCTGTGGAACATTGCTGAGGCAATTAAAATTGATTTTTTTTCTTAAATCACCGTAGTGCCTAGTGCATTACAGGATTACTGCACCCTCATGTCTATCGGGATGTGCGAGGAGCAGGGAAGGGAAGGGAAGGGATGGGGAATGGCAGCTGGAATAGCCAGGCTGCAGGATCCACCCCTACGCTCTGGACTCCCTAATGGATGCGCAGGGTTGACGCCAGTACTCCAGGCTAACGAATAAACGAAAGCCTGCGCTGGGAATCGAACCCGGGACCATCGGCTTCGTAGGATGTTGTCATACCCACTGAGCCAGTGATTGAAACACTGTGCCTGCCCTTTTATTTTTTGTGGCGTTCAGACATTCACAGTCTTTTTCCTATTTTGTATTTTTTGTCATCGACTGCTCCTGCACTCGATGGCGTACCAGCTTCACCCGTTCCACCTGTTATAATCCTTCAATTCCAGGGTCGCCATTAGTCACCCAATTCCAAATGACTTATTTTTGTTGAAAAAGCGGAAAAAGTTACATATTGAAAGGCATTAACTAGTATATTATTTTATTTTTATTGGGCGCGTACTTAAGTATAAGGTAAGTATTTAAGGAGCAATGAGCCGATTGTGGAATAATCTTAGTCTTCTACTGGAGTGTATTCCACTTAAAATAAAACCATATCGATTTTTTTAGTTTCTCTACCCTTGCTCAGATCGAAATGCGAATGAAACTGCGAACTTTCACACCACTTTCCATTTTACCACGTCACTCGATTGTTTATAGCAAACCAATTAAATGTTATAATATCTTAGGCATTCTCATTTTCATTTTCTTAACGTTCATATGTCATATTTTCACATATTTAATTACATAAATGAGCGCATTGTTAGTATAAGTAAAACCTTAATACTGCATGCAAATATTTAAAATTCGAATTCGGTATTGTGTTAATAGTTTATACTCTCTCTCCACAGGTGGCATGGAAGACTTCAATTACATTTTTAGCAACTGCTTCGAGATCACGATGGAGCTGTCTTGCTGCAAGTATCCCGAACCAAGCACACTGAGACAGTTCTGGGATGACAACTTGGAACCGCTGCTGGCTTACATGGAATCGGTAATCACCCCTATTTGACATTTAAATAAATAATCGAAAAATAAAATGAAGTGTAAATAAAATACAGCATTTTATCGCGATTTAGAAATTCAAACATATTTGTATTGATTTCAATTAATTGAAGCCCTATATTATTTCTTTTCGCAATGCATAGATTCACATGGGCATTAAAGGTAGCATCGTCGATGCGGTGACAAACACGAGCATCAGCAACGCTACAATTGTAGTGACGGGCCTCAAGCACAACGTTACCGGAACTGAGTTCGGCGAATTTTGGAGGCTGTTGGTGCCTGGAACCTATACTGTGACCGTTCTCGCTGAAGGGTAAGATGATTTCAGGCGAATAAACGTAGCTTGTATAAAGAAAAAAGTATCATCTGAACCTAATGTGATGTAACGCTTTTGTTTGTTCATTCATAAATGTGATATACCGTAAAACCATTCTGAAAAATATTTTGAAGTTTTTGGGCACATGATTTTCTGGGCCAATCAAAGTAAAACGTTAAAACAGTTCACCATTCAGCGTTTCGTAATTTTGCCACTTGCACATGATCTGCTGCGTTTAAAATAAATTGAAACGGATCATTACAGGCTATTAATCTATTCAATACGTTAGTTATACGACACCATATCGTTTTCAAATGTCATTTGTAGAATTTGTAAACAATGGCGCAGTTACAATGGCTATTTCATATGCTCGTAGATCAGCTGTCATAACTGAAAATATCATACAGTATGTGCCGTAAAAGGCAGTTCCGGTACTCAGTATTCATTAAAAGCGCAAAAATGTTATTTTTTTGAAGGTTGTAAAAATAAACTTGTAATATTATGTCTAATTTCAATTTTAATGTTTTTATTATTACTCAGATTATTTTAATACAACTACAATATCACTTTCAATTATCAATTACAATTTACATAATTCTTATTTATATCCTTTACCAATTCTAAATTCGAAAAAAAACGCTCTTAAATTTATTTAACCCGTGTCTGATTGATTCCGGGTTTGGTATTTTGCAGCTACGAACCACTTGTTGAAACCGGAGTGGTGGTGAAAGCAAACACAACGTTGACAATGCCGATCAAGATGAAGCGAACGATTTCCCAAGGTATTTTTTTTTTCTAATGAAACTGCACTCGCGACTAATGAGATGCAGTAGTAGATGGCGCGAGTAACGACAGCCAATGGATTCCATTTTTTCCGGTGTCATTTCAGCTGCAGTGCCGGTTGTCCCGCCAACCACTACTCCAGTCACGACGACAACTCCATATCCGAAGGCGAACGTCACGACCGTCACCATGTTGCCGTTCGGCGTCCAGCACGATTTCCACCATCACAGCAACGACGATATGTTGGCCTTCCTGGATCGCTACGCGACGGCATATCCGCACATCACGCGTCTCTACACTATCGGAGAGTCGGTGAAGGGACGGCCGCTCAAGGTCATCGAGATCTCGGATAATCCCGGAATTCACGAACCGGGTAAGGAACCCAGCATTATTTTCAGGGCAGAAATCACATCGTTTTTTTTGTTTTTTTTTTTTGCGTATCCCTCGTCTTTACCCCTCGTGTTTTGTTTCGGCAATACACATGTGTGTGTGAGGGGCACATTTATACCAGTACTCCTGGATCCAATTGACGAGAGCCCGCGCCGGGAAGCGAATATGGGACTGCCGCGCCACAGTCGGTTGTTGTACCGACTTGCCTAGGATGATTTCTAAATTATTTTTTGTTGCATATTTTCCAAGAAATATTTTAAACGTAAACAACGCATCAAAACAATTGTTGATGCAATAAAAAAATATCCGTGACAAACTAGAGTCCTATAGTGTATATATTTAACGAAAATTTAATACGTCAAACGCGCAAAAATAATATTGTCGATTTAATAAGAAAAAATTATCGTGACTCTAGCAAAGCGTCTCATCGAATGATATTCACGATTCTTTTTTTTTTTTTCGTCCAGGTGAACCGGAGTTCAAGTATGTGGCCAACATGCACGGCAATGAGGTGGTCGGACGAGAGATGATTCTCCACCTCATCCAGCTGCTGTGCGAGGGCTACGGCGTGAACAACACGCTCACCCAGATAGTGAACGACACTCGAATCCATCTCATGCCCACCATGAATCCAGACGGCTACGAAGTAGCCCACCGAGGTAAGTGTCCCTGACGTCAATTTGAGTTGTAATTTACCCAGGTCTTTGTTAGTTTATTTTTACACGCTGCTGTTCTGTCATCCTACGCCGCGTCAATAGTGAGATTTCATTTACTTTAAATTTTAATAACGATATTATAAAAAAATGAGTATGATAAAATTTTCAATTAAAGCTTGGTGGTTGTTGTTGTTTTTGGAAATATCACAATTAAGCTCGTTTGGTTGAGCCTGGCAACCTCTTACAAAAAAATCGTCATTTTCAGGTGACTATCAGGGAGTGGATGGTCGCCCCAACGCCAACGGTGTCGACCTGAATCGCAACTTCCCCGACCAGTTCGTGAAGAACAAAGAGAACGCCAAGCAGGAGCCGGAAACGTCGGCCGTCATGAAGTGGATTAAGACGTACCCGTTCGTCTTATCCGCCAACCTGCACGGTGGCTATTTGGTGGCCAACTATCCCTACGACGACAACCCGTCCGAAACCAACGGCATCTACAGTTCATCGCCCGACGACGAAACGTTTAAGGCCCTGTCGGCCACCTACGCTAAAGTAAGTGGGTTCATTGGTTTACTTTCGGTCAGGTGGATCAATTCTGTGGTTTGATAGGCTTTACCGATTTCGATGAAGCTGCTCGCATGTAGCACAATTTAGAATGTGTTTTCAATGCCCCCAAAATTGCGGTTAAAATTGTGCTCGTTGTCAGTCCCCGTCTCCGGATTTGAACACAGTTGCAAAATTCAATTGTTTCTTCATCGGCTCTTGTTTGAATTATCCAAATTAGGCTCATCCCAGGATGGTACAAGGGTCCAAGTGCACTCTGTTCGATGTCAACAAGAACTTTGCCAATGGTATCACCAACGGTGCCGAGTGGTACGTCGTTCCAGGTAGGTTTGATACTTACGTTTGTGTAAAGCTAGAATGGTAACCTATTTAACAATTTCGAATTGCGGATCCAGAACAGTCATGAATTTTCACTTCCATGCCTTTATATTCTGAAACTTGAAAAAATTTCCCTGTCTTTCGACAGTTCTGATACTACCTCAATCGTACCGTAAATCAAAATTTTGCTGACGCTTTATTTTGAGCCAAATACTTCTATTTGATAATTAATCGTTTTAATTGATTTGTAAGATAATATAGCAACCAATTTTTCTGTTTTGATCTATGCTTTAACTTGGCATTTTTGAAGAGGTATGGAACAATTGAATAATATTTGCTAAGTCGATCATACGCGATTTCAGCGGAAAACCTATTAGCAATCATGAAACAACGATTGCCGCCTGGACCGCAGTCGTTCATTGCCACTTCTAATTTGTGTTACCTCTTTTGAAAATTAGGTGGAATGCAGGATTGGAATTATCTGAATTCCAACTGTTTCGAAATCACTTTGGAATTGGGCTGCTTCAAGTACCCCAAGGATGATCAACTGGAAATGTTCTGGAACGAGAATCGGGATCCTATGTTGGTCTTTATGCAGCAGGTAAATATGTCCAACATATTTTTTGTGATAAAGCAGTGTTGGTTGCAAATAAAATAATTACCCTTTTAATGAACACGGGCCACAACCATTTAAATATTGATGTTCCTAAATATAATATTTTTTTTCTTGCTGAAAGCGATCTCACCGAGTCATATCTTTCATCAAAGACGCGAAATGTGCATTTACAATAATGAGCTCGGACCATTGGAAGGAGCTAACAGTTTCAATTTGTTTGTATTTTTGCCTCCACAGGTTCAAACTGGTTTGCGCGGATTCGTAACTGACCTGAACGGCGTGGGCCTGAAGGATGCCTCCATCCGTGTGGCCGGTATCAATCATACAATCACGAGCGCCGCGGACGGCGATTATTGGCGAATGCTCGTTCCCGGCGAGTACACCGTCACCGCATCGCGCTCCGGGTGAGCAACTCTTAAATTTTTCGAACTAATAATGTAATTGTTATTGGTGTCGATCAGAAATTCACATTTGGTAGTATATTCTAAATAATGTCTATTACACGGAAAATCCTAATTAACACATTTCGTTCCGTGTGTTGTTTTTTGTGCAGCTACGTGCCGCAGATGTTGACCGTGACAATAGCCAACGACACGAAGGTGGCACGAGTCAATTTCACCCTCCTGCCAGAGCCGGGCACCGTCTGGTCCAAGGAACACGACTTCAGCCTGTTCGCCAACATGGAATCGGTCAGCTATTTCGGCAACAACGATCTCACCGTGTTGTTGAAGGATCTGGAGAACCAGAACCCGGAACTGGTGGACGTGGTGGAGGAACCCTACGACAGGGCCAACTCGTCGCCTTTTATCTCGGCGAAAATAACGGATCAGGTTTGTTGAGATTAACGACTGAAGAAAACGATTCGCTAAATAATGGCTCAGTTTGTTTTCGACGATGATTTTGTAGAGTACAGTTTACCTAAAAAAAAGTGAATTTTTAAAAAATTAATTTATATGACTTTTTTGACAAGAAACTACCAATTTAACGTTACGTGACATTTTCTCGATAGGTTGGCGCTCCAGACGAGGGCAAAGTTAATGTGATGCTGATTGGTGGATTATACGCCATGCAACCAATCGGTCGTGAGCTGCTCATAAGGTTGCTCCGTCATTTGGTGGAAGGTAAACGCTGTTAATCATTGTGCCACCTACACTTAAAAACGTATCGAGAATTACTTTTATCGGGTATCCAATTACCATGGAAGATGATAACATAACGTTTGACATTATCCGTTTGAAAGGTCATCGAATTAAGGACAGTCGAGTAATGGACATTTTGAAGTCCACCGTCATCCACGTAATTCCCGCGTTGGACATGGACCGCTTCGACACCAAGAACGTTGGAAAGTGCGACTACGCTAGCCGCGAACTGATGTTGAGCGAGGCGGGCGATAAGTTCGGACGAGGAGTGGTGAGTATGGGCCGTGGTGGATCTTAACGGTCTGACTGGGCAGTTGCAGTTAGAAGTGACAACATTACTTCGTATTTGCAGACGGCTCCTGACATTGTCAAAGCTCTGATGAAAAAGTTTGATCAGCGAGACATCCACGTTGTCCTCAGTATCGAAGCGGAAGGAGTCCTCATTAGGTCAGTGGTTGTTAAACGTCACTTTCGGTTGGCGTTGGCGAATTTTAAAATGTAAACTGGCGTATGTTGAGGCGACACCGTAGCTAAGTTGGCTGTTTCAATGGCAGCGATTGACACTTATTTCTGGAACGTATGAATTTCTTTCGATTTTGACCGTCTATTTCGATGTTGTGTCACCAGGTACCCGTACGACCAGCCGGCGGCTGCGTTTGGCCCCAAGCGTCCCGAAAGTGTGGAAAGTCTCCGCTACCTGGCCAACGCCTTCGCCACCAACCACCCGCTCATGTCGACCAACGCGAGCCAGTGCGGTTTGCAGACTGGCGCCGTGGAGGGCTACAAGGTGCGACCGGCCATGGGAACCTCGCTGCTGGACTATGCTTACGTACACCATGGAACTCTGGCGGTAAGTAGCTTTACCTCGTATTAACTCCTGTGGCGCAGATAGGTATTTCAATTATAACTAATGTTATATTATTATTATTATTATTACCTGCAACAGTTGGCCGCTCAAATTTCGTGCTGCATGTTCCCTGTACCCGACCAGCTGCCTTCACTCTGGATGGAAAATTTGGAACCTTTGATGTCCCTACTGGATGCTTCAAAGCCAGGTAGTACAAGACCAAATATATTTCGTCTATTTCACGCGTGAAAAGGATTCGGAATTGGTAGACTTGGAAATGACTTTTAAAAGTCACATGCTAAACTTAAGTTCAAGGTGCTTCAAGTCCAAGGTGCACTTAATTTCAAGGTGGCGATACAAGGAATATTTGCATGGGTTTGTATTTAAATGAAAAAAAATATAGTAGGCCAAGGTTTTAATGATATCGATGCCTCAATGAATAGGAATCCACGGGCAGATTCTGGACGAGGAAGGACGACCCTTGACCAACGCCAACGTCTCTGTTGTGGGTAGCTCACTTCGGGTGTTCGTGTCCAAGAATTCGGCCCAGTTTTGTATCGTGGTGCCGCCGGGAGAGTACACGCTCCGAGGTGTGTATACGCGTTTCGTGTTTGCCATTCCAAAGCTTCTGTTTTCTATCAATATTCTGTGGTAGCTAGTATATTTAACTGTGCTCAACTTTCGTACAGCTTCGCTCAATGGCTTCGAGTTGAAGACGTTGACCGTGCAAGTGTCAAAGGGCGCACCGGCCACCGCTCACTTCGTTCTGGATCGCTCCGTGGGACCGAGCATCATCTACCACAGCTACGCCGCCTCCATGGAGATCTACAAGAACATTTCGCTCACCTATCCCAACATCACGCATTTGTACAGGTCGGTGTTTTGTTCCGTTGTTTCATGCAAGTGTTGGGGGGGAAGGGGAATTTGGATCCACGTTTGCTAGGATATTTCGAGTATGCAAGTTTGGTTTCCCATATTTCAAATTCATTAAATCCAGTTATACCTCGACTTCTTAAAATCACGTTTGAGCCTAATATTTACTAAAATAAAATAGTTTCTTGTTGAGCGAGCCTCGTGATCGTGATGAAGTTTTCGACAAATATCAATTTATTGTTTAACCGGGAGCCTGTCATGTGGTGATGTTTTCTAACAAGCAGTTTTTGGTATTGTCCACCCGTTTCACATTTAGCATTGGTCAGAGCGAGGAGCACCGAGACATCTGGGTCATGGCCATCGGCGAGAACCCGCGGATACACGAGGCCGGTCGGCCAAATGTCAAGTTCTCGGCTAACCTGCACGGCGACGATCTAGCCAGCCGAGAGATTCTCGTGAACCTGGTTCAATACCTAGTCACTCACTACGACAAGGATGATGACATCACCAGGGTAAGCTGAAATTTGACTATAGTTATGTAGGTCATTGTCCTGTAGAAAATGCCAATTCTTTTTTTCAATGTAAGAAAATTTCTGAAATTATAAAATCTTAAAATAAACTCAGACTGTTGCCCGCAAAACCTCTCATGTATTACTAGCCAATTGTGAAAGCATCAATCTTTCTATTCTTTGGAAATCAGATAGATTTCTTAAAATGAGTCACCCTCTCTTAACATTCAATCCATGAGAAAGTGCTTTGAATCACTTTTCCTTGTTCATTGCTCAGATTCTAAAGACTACCAGAATCCATGTGGCGCCCTCATTGAATCCTGACGGGGCAGTCACTGCTTCGAAAAATAACTGCAAACCTAAATTAGGTAGAAACAATTTTAACGACGTCGATCTGCTCTTCGATTTCCCAAGTAAGTGGTCCGTCCTTCTATAAAATATATACTTGCCCGATTATTGCGTTTTTATCACGTTTACATTATCTCAATTGTATTCCACAGAAACTAGTGCAGACGTAAAGACTATTCAGAAAGAAACTCAGGCTATTATGAACTGGTCCAAATCGACTCCCTGCGCCTTGTCGGTAGCCCTGTCTTCTGGACCGAAGAAAGTGACGAATCCATTTGTGTCAAACACATCAGGTAATCTTGTGCCCTTGTCCTGTCCTCTTGTCAGCACTTGCCCTTTCGATTCAGGGCATTCCTTTTAATTCCTTTTAACCATTTGATATTTTTTCTAGGTCCGTCGCTCCAAGATATTGCCGATGGAGATCGGAAGGTGTTTAAGGAGCTGGAAGATTCGTACCTTTCACTATATTCCACTGCTGGCAGTGCCGTGTCCACCTGTCCTTTGTACTCAGGTTTGTTTTCAACGTTAAAATTAGCAATGTGGATTCAAATAAAATTACATATAGTTAACAGCGAAAGTCACAGTGTAATAATGTAATCGACTGACTAACTTTTTTTCAAACAATTGCAGATATACTGCCAACTAAATCGTCTAATGCCCGGCTTAGCATGCAGGTAAGCTCAGTTACCTCGTTAGAAAATTAACTTGTGTTGGTAGAAATTAGCATGAGCTATGGAACTAAATACGTGTATGTCGTTCTCAAATTAGGAATATAACTTTGTCGACGGACACTGTTTCGACATTTCGGTGGGAGTTGGCTGCGCTCCTTGTCCGGAAGAAACGAAATTGGGACAAATTTGGAGAGACAATAAGGGATTCCTCTTCGCAGTATTAGAAAAGGTAATTTTTTTTCTTATTTGCAAGAATATTTTGTGTATGATACACGTCAAAACAAAGTACGCTTGCTTGGTTAGAATACGTACTATATTTGGTAGTCAGTCATCACCTGTAATTTCAATGATTAGTACAAAATAAATTCTTAATTGGATGGCGGTGGCCTGGCCTGTTAGATTTTATGTTTAGATTTTATCGGAGATGAACATTCTAATCTGCTTGGATACGTCAAAATATCGTTTTGCAAAAAGTTTTTGAATTAATCGAGCTTTTGTCTTTCAGGCGCACCACGGAATCTACGGCAAGGTGTCGAGCCGTCTGGGCAAGCCAGTCCACGGTGCGTCCGTCCACGTAGTCAACAGCAACCTGACCGTGTCTACTGCCGAGGACGGTTCCTACAGGCGCCTGCTGGCCTGGGGCCAATACGACGTGCTGGTCACCGCCGACGGCTTCCTACCCGTCACCAAGGTGGTCACCGTGTTCGAGGGCGGGCCCACCGAACTGGCCTTCGAACTGGAGGTGAACGACCGCATCATCGGCATCTCCAGGAACGTCTTCGTCGTAGTGGCAGGTCAGTGGCGGCCAAAGGGCCATCTAACCTTACACCTAAATTGATTGTTTTTTCTTTTTTAAAGTACCATCCCTGTGAATAAACCCATGGCTCGCCATTGTTTTTTTTATCGCGCACCGACTCCATCCATAACTCTCCCTAACATCATCCATCCACCTATTGCATGGTCTTCCCCTCCTCCGGCAACCCTCCACTATTACGAGCGTATCCTTTCCCAAGGTGGTATTGACCTTAGATCCAACGCTTGTATCTTTTTTTTTTATTCTCAATTTCAAATAATATTTCCTGATTTACATGAAATCTTTAAGACTCGACATCATGTTTGTGTTAATATAAATTGATGTGACATTCCTTTTTTACTAGCTATTGTAATCACTGGTATTATTCGTAGTTTCTAATTCAATGCATGGCGATCAATTTGAAAGGGAAAGAAAATATGCGTGATAACTATAAAGATTCGGGCTGACTTGTCTTTTGTTCGTTCCTCCAGGTGGATTGGCCATGTTCATCCTAGTGCTGGCTCTGGTCGTGTACAGCTGCCTGCTGCGGCGCCGCAAGGAGCAGTACGGCTTCTATCCCCTGAACGGCAACGCCACCCTGTTCGAGGACGAGGACGACATGGACGTCTACTCATACAAGGATTACTACGTGCAGAAGCCGATCCTCACCAAACCCTACCGCGACGAGATTACTTCTTCCGAGGACGAGCACGAGGAGGGCGAGCTCATCAGACACGGCGGTGCCAACAACGGCCGCGCCAGGCACAGAACCTAGATCAAGGTAGCGGTTAATATTAGTTGGTGTTACCTCGAGTGCGGAAACAAGGAAGCAGTTCATTTTTATAGAAAATCATTTTTAGAAACCACTTTTCATGATCCTCAACAAAAACGGGGTTGGTAGAAAAATGCCTACCAGAAAGTTATCCGAATTTTGGTTTTTCGTGGGGGGGGGGGGGGGTACGCACGCGGTTCGTCTTTTGGCTAGGTAAACATGGGATGGTGTCCTGATTCATATTCATTCACAAGACCTCATGACCGAAAAATAGTTACTGTCGACTTGGCATTACTGTTTCGCTATGGGTGGTTCCCTTCAAACATTCAGTTTCATTATCTGTTAGCTCGGAAGCTATAATGTGCTGCAATACGGTTTGCTTCTCGTGCGGCTCGCTCAATTAGTAAACGAGCATGGCGATCTCATCGTTGAATCTAAGCGAAACAGGATTGGCACTAAAATTAGATATTTTCATCTCAATATTTTTTTAATTAGGAGGGCTAGCATTGGAGAAACCTTAGACAGCCAGATATGGTTTCAGGCATAAAAATGTTTTTTACCGATCGTATTGACAATTGACTTTACGTAAAGTTTACGCAATTCTAAACACATACGACTTGGCAAACAAGCATCTGCTAGATAGTCTTTTTCAAGATTTGATTTTGTGACCAAGTTACATTGTTCACCCAAATTGTTTTGAAATGATGGAATCGATTTTTAGGTCAGTTTTATTTTTCTTTCCGTTTCTTGGTTACAAGCGAATAAGCTTGTAAAATGTTACGCCAGTGACATTTAATTGAAATTGAATTAATTGTATAAAATATAAATTGAAGGGACATAGATCCTTTCTTTTGTTTCCATTCAGTTAGCTTGAAGGCAAAAATGAATTGTTTGTATCTAAATGGCATGTTTTTTTCTCAATTAAGGCCAATTAAAGCCGAAGAAAATTAGGGACCAAAACATTGGCTAGCAATAAGTAGCAAAACTTTTTTACCAACCCAGATATTTGTCATTGTGTGGTCGAATGAGTAATTTCGGTGCATTATGATGCTGCAATCTCATGGTTGTTAATGGCGTAAATTTCAAGAGAGAATCTCCTGCATCGTGTACGAAATAATTATGCAATTTTTTAAACGAAATATTTGTGATTTTTAAAAAGCGAAGTGGGAGGCGTGCCTTTCAATTTATTTTTTACTTTTATGAGTACCTGGCAGTGAATGACATTGTACTTAAGAGCCAAATTTGAATGATTATTTTTTTTTCCACCAATTAAGTATGGTTGCCAAGTTGAAGAAAAGTTATAATTTTGGTTAAATATGTCGTAAATAACGTCATGGCATATGTGAATAAAGTTTAATAAGATTGTAAATATATTTAATTATTGAGTATTGAATGTGTGAAGTTACAAGAGCGGTTCAATTGATTTGTTGAAAGAGAGAAGGAAATAAAAGACTTAAGGCAGTATTTCACTACGCTACTAGTAGCCGCTACTGCACGCGCAGCGCGCAAATCGCAGCATCAGTACAGCGAACAGGGTGACTCACCGCGACGTCATCGCTCGTC
>JAUJYS010000156.1:0-29639 GCA_033995665.1 Melogona broelemanni | reverse complement strand
GTTATTGTACCCCTCGCGTCGCTGCGGCGATATATGAGGGGCACAGTCCAGTACCACAGAATCGAATAAACGAAAGCCTGCGCCGGGAATCGAACCTGGGACCACACGCTTAGTAGTCCATGACCATAGCCACTGAACCACGGAGGCCGCACACATGCACCAAATGGAATAGGCCATGGCCTTTGAAAAAATAAATTAAAATGTACCATCCCCACTCTGGATCTTAACCCACATTCTAATGATTCCACGCCTTTAGAAGCCCGTGCACCAAACAGAATGGGTCATACAACTCGCCACAGACAATCCAAGTTGGAAACTTGTCTGTGTGCGTTCAAAGTCCTCAATCTATCACGTTTCCCAAACTGTGCTCCTAGGAGCCCCTGGGGCTCCGCGGGCATTTTCCAGGGCCTTCGCGACCATTCCTAGACGCCATTATCTTGTATCCAAAAACCATTAACATTAAATGAGGCTCCGGCTCCGCCATTAAAATCGGTAGTCTATTATGGGCTCCTATATCGAAATCGGTTCTAAAAAGGGCTCTGTAATATTTTAATTATTTCATATTTCTTAAAAAGCAATTTAACGCTTAAAAGCAATTTTCTTTTTCATGTAATTAAATGTGCGTGTTTGTTAATATTCAAGTATTTAAAGTTTATATGATTCAATTTTTGATGGACGAGTTTTTCAACATGTGTTAAATGCGCTGGATTTGGGAGCAAATAATTAAATTTATCGTTATTACCGACAAGTGCAGCATGCAATCAAGAGTGTGTTTGCTGAACGGCAACTTGCCCCCGAATACAAGCAACCACACATCGCACGAAGGTATTACAATTTGCCGCTATTTACGGCTGTACTCATTTGGCTCGCATTTTTTAGAGTTTTTCTCTTGCCAATTAAACTATTTATTCAATAAAATCGAATATCAATGCAGTTGATCATCTTGATGCTATTTAACTAACTGCGAGATCGTGAACACACTGAACTCCCTCGCCAATTTAATCGAAATTCCCGGAGTGAATAAAAGTTTAAACTAAAAAAAATCTGTTTTAGCGCTTCGATAGTTTTAAAAATAATATTTAGTCATAAATATAAAATATTCTTATAAATTGAAAATAAAATATCGCTCCACTTACTTTGTCTTCACTACTTCAAGATGGTGTACTCTTCGAATGTCGAATTTCTTGGTGGCTTCGATGGAATCAAGCCCAATCAATTATACTGTGTCTGGATTCCAATTTCCCGCCGCCGTGTAATCTGGATGTATTTCTAGAATTTACTTTCAGAAAAAAACTAGAAAAAGTCGAAACGGTTTGGAAGGTTTCCACGTTTTATTGTTGCGTTGAATGTTTCGAATTTCCAAGTAGACTACCATTGGAATCTCACGATCCTCAGTCCGGTTTAAGAAAATAAAAACGAAACTACGCTGTAGATGAAATAGAGCGGGCTACAATAAATCCTGTAACTGTGTGTTTCCAAGAAATCCAATTTATCTTTTTAGCAGATGCAATTTTCAAATGTATATTTTATATCGGTCTACTGAAGTTCAAAAACATTACTAAATGAAAAAGTTGGGTATTACTACAAACCTGTAACATTAAATTTATTTTTGGTCCAATTTTTCCGTAAGACTTCTTTGGAAAACATGTAAAATTAGCCTTTTTGGTTTCTGGAAATGCGCGATTTTCATGTATGTTAAGCCAAATATTTCCAGGTATTTTTTTATCTTACATTATCATTAAATAAATATATTAATAAATGTAGAAAAATACATAGGCGAACGTACAAATTTCGACATGCCCACGACGCCAGTATGTACTGAGACATATTTTAACCATATTGAACATGTTACGTGTCGGTATACCAAGTTGACAAGAGTTTGTGTGTAAACCCTTGCAATTTTGGGAACTACATTCACCAGCTGACGATAGTATTTCGTAGAAACTGTTCATGATAAATTTATAGCCCACCTATGGGTCACTTACGCTGAAACAAAAATGTCGAGGAGCTTCATCTTGAGTTGTTGGACCTAGAGGAAAGGTGGTCGGAGAACAACGTTCTGAATTAGATAACGATCTGGATTGCCCCTTGCCAAAGTATATTCGTTGGCATATGGTTATCATCAATGCCTTTCCGACTTGTTCAATTATTTCCCGCCACACTTAATCAAAAATAAGTCAGCAGTCCTCAATAAATGAACAGTTGTAATAGTGAAGACATGTTTCAGAATAATTTATTGTTAAGTATTCAACATGGAAAAGTACAAATATTGTAAATACAACCAAACTACATTGGAGGTGGTGGTGGTGGTGGCGGTGGTGGTGGTAGGGGTTTAGGGGAGGGTTCTGGGTGAAGAGAAAGTTGGGGGAAAGGTAAGGTAAGATAAACGACATTAACAGCTTCTGGTAATAGATTAAATGCTTGGAGAGAATAAAAACTCGCACTGAATAGAAGGAGTAATGTAAGAGTTGGTAAATAAATTGGAGTACAATATTATAGCAATGGAGTAAATCATATATCGATATAACACAAGTAAATTAATCTAGATGCTACGACTACTACCAACTTGTATAATTTTTTTACCTAGTTGTTGAGATAATAATTATATAATTATAATGATACTAATCAATAAATACACCTGAAATTGTATATAGAGAGATGTAAATGCAGTTATGATATTTACTTTGTTTGTTAAAAGAAAATGAACGGAAATGGAGGAGTGGTGATTTGGTGTGGAGGTTGGGTGGATGTTGGAATGTCTGTAGGCCAAGGCTGCAGGAAATGAGTGGGAAAGAAAACATCGGGAGCAGGAATAATTTGGGAGGGGGGTATAGAGGAGGAAATGGATTAAGAAGGAGTAAAATGCTCCTAATAAACAACCGCGCCGTATGCCGAACGCGAATTCATTGTTTCCCCCCGGCAAAAATTGGTTTTAGTTTTATTGGGCTCCGTATATGCTCGAGGATCAGACGGGAGCAACAAACGGAAATCAATTTCGTTGTGTACAAACACTATTATGAGGTAGCAGTTTAAACGTTACGGTATTTCTAAACCCGGTTAAGAATACGTCGTTTGCCTTGATGCAAAATTTAACTTTAGGAGAAATGAATTTAAAAAAAAATACGACTAGAGACATACTTTACGTTAATTCGGCCTCACAATTTTGTTGTGGCAACATTGTTGTGATTAAAAAAATTGAATAAAAGGTACAGTGTTGGCTTACGATTGCTGATTATATTTTCCGTTTGTTGATCCCCGGATCGAATCCTCGTCAGGAGCGCTTATATTTTTGCCAAATTCGGTCGTCCTGCTGGCAAAAATCCTTTCCCCTCCCCTGTGATCGGGTGTTTTCACTACACTGCATATTTATATGGAAAGACTTTAACGTTTTTTTTCTTCAATATTCGATTACTGGCGCGTCAGACGCCCGATCGATTATTTCGATATATATATATTCGATACCGATTTATCGGGGGTATAGTTATGGCTACCTATGAAACACCGTCTCAAAATCGGATGATCATTTTCTATCATCTGCGAAAATAGTTTTTATTTATTCACACGTGGAGGACACTGACTCGATATTTATAGAAAACAATCCTCAAAATAGTGTAAAAACACACAAAAATATGCATTTTGGCTAGTTGGCGGGTTTGGTTGACCCGCCTTGTCGTAAAAGTTTGCATTTGATTTGACTTTTTTTATACTCCTGCTGATTTTATACACATATTATAGGATTTTTTTTATTTTCTTCCGCTTCTACCTCCTTCATCCTCGCTCAAGTGATGGTAAGTTTTGCCGCCCGGAGGCGAAATATATGCCATGACTGAAAACGTTATCGATATATATCGGGCCTTCACAGTAGAATTGAAACCTACCGGCTCCACATTTTATTGCTATAATAAACATTGTACAACATGCGTGAACTTTGAGTGTGAGATATCTGATACAACACCGTCGTGTGTGGGTGTGTGGAGAAAACTGTGCGAATTGCGCGCTCATCGAATCGGCTGTGCTTTCTTAAAAGGACAAATCTCAAAAATCGATTTTTCTATTTAACACTTTTGTTTGGCGCGAAAGAATCTTCGACAACATTTCTTTGCGTACTAGAACTACAGCTATCCATTTCCAAAAGTAGACCATCACACGATTTGATCATTTTTTCTACGTTTCTCCAGTAAATATGTCCGTTAGGAAGTTTAAAAATAAAAAAAATTAGGTGCAAGTCCAGGTGTAGAAAATAAATAAATAACTATATCGGGATTCGCATTAGGGAAATTCCGTTTCCTCCGTTTTCCCCGTCACGTCGTCTTAAGGAGAATCCCTAATACATTACATTAATTTCAGTCCCTAGCAACACTTGGAACACTTAAATATTAATCGGTAAAGCGGGGGCGAACTGAAATATGCTGTGCGTTGTTTATTTGCGCTTTTTTCACCCGTCACAGTAACGACGCCATATTGTGGATAGGTAATCGGGGAATATGAGGTTGAGACAGCGGGTAAAAGTAGTAGGGTGAAATGTTGAACGAATGTGGGGAGGCATCAAGCACGTAACGGATAATTAGTTTGAAGCGATAGGAAATCAAGGAGGGAGTTATCGTGTCACATTGTCAAAGATGAATAACCCGTGTAAGAGTAGTTCCGGTAAACACGAAAGGGGTCAAGCTAAAAGGTGGGATGAGAGGATGAGAGAGAGAAAGTGAGGGGAGGGGACGGGCAGGGGTTAAATTAGCACACGTTGAGTCGAATCGTGTTTTATCAAGTGTCCGTAGCAATGACTTTCAAGGCGTATATACATGTTTATCTAATGACAGTGTACAAGTAAAATTAAACACATTTACATTTTTTCTCGACACGAAATGGAGAGATTATGTTCTTTATTTTTTTCAGCCCCATAATATATGAGAGCATAAACATGCACAGGCACGCCTGTATATGCTTACGTTATCTTATATATTAAGGGGGTGGCGGTGGTGGTGAAAAATCATGTACAGTACATAGTTCGAAAAACTATACACCAATTTGAAAAAAGACTAGAGATTTGAAAGAATGGGTAATTTAGCGTTTTTTTATTGTTGTTAAGCGTACGATCAACCATCCTGCAAATGAGAGGGGGGAAAAATTGGAACACTGGAATTATTCAAATCCCGTTAACACGTTCGTTAACACACACATAAATTCTGAACGTCCCCCATTTAGTCGTTATGTATGCTACATTGCGAGCTCGCCACCGCAGCCGCACCAAGCAAAAACATACAGAAAGACAAAAAGGATCTAGTTTATATTTACATATGACAGCTTAGGTTAAAGCCTATTTACACGTGTGTAATACTGAAACGGCAAAAATTTGCCTCATAAAAACGTTTGCGAAAAAATTATAAGTTAATTTGCAATCATATTATTACTCGTTTATTTTGTGGGGGAAGAGAAAGAATTTCGTGTTCGCTTTCAAAGTAATTTTTTGACCCATCCATCACGGTTCGATGTCATTTTCTCCAGTTGCAGGATGATTTTTTTTAAAGCTTTTACGCGTCATTGGTGTGACTAAAACTCGGAAATTCTGAAGGATTAGATGATAGTGATGGGATGACAGTGGAGGTCAACGGAGTTTTACACGACGGTTCAACGGATTTAAGGATCGAAGAAGATCAGGGTGATACAGGTGATGTGGACGCACGACGGTGGAATGATACAGGTAAATCGGGGGATAGGATATGGTGGGGAGGTTGGAAATAATTTGGTGGCTCAATGTAAGTAGGTGGGGGTGCACCAGAAATTGGTCTGCCGACTAATGTCACCATAAAATGGTGCTTTTTCAACTTCTGTCGAAATTAGCCAGCAGCAGCAAGTTAATCGCAGTGCAAAACTCGACTCAAAGAAACCAGAGAAAAAATGCGACTCAAAAGGTGTAAACACGATTCTGTATACATATTCTCTTTTGTACAAAATTTGATACAGTATTTTTATATATCGTAATTGATATAGGGTGGGTATTTTTTTAGAAAAGTATTTCTCATTTGTTTATCATGTATTCAATTTACAAAATATGTCGAACAATTTTTTATCATTTTTTTTCTCCATCCAAAAAATGATGAATATTTCTTTATTACAGTTTTCTCTGATATCTTAAGATCTGATTGCGCGTCAGTAGGTAGGGTGGGTAGGGGTGTGTCATATCGGCCAATCACGAATTAAAACCAACGATGGTTTCCATCCTCGTTCTAAAAACGCATTCCATATTTCGATTGCATATAGAATGGTTGGCGTATGGTTGAGGATTTTTGGAGGGAGGGGGGGGAGGAAGATGACGTTTGCAGTTACAGTGTGTGTGTAAGAGATGGAGTTTGGAGGAAAGGGGGGCGGGGCAAGTTTTCGTCTAACCACAAAGAAAATTCTAAAATAATGTAAATAGAGATTCCTGTCAATACATATGAACGGAACAAATGTTTAATTCGCGGATCGATGAACAAGTTATGCCAAAGATGTTGTTACAAGTAGATAGATATGGAAAATCGAAAAAGTAAGATAAGAATGTATAAAATATTACAACTCATTTGCCGTTTGGAACGATGACAGAATAAAATCAAAACACACGTACTACACGTCAATTTAGACGAGGAAAAAGTTATATAGATATCAATACGGCGACTCGTACTTTTCACATTTCAACATCTCCGCCAGTCAAAATAGGCCTAAACAGGTATTAGCGAACTTGGATAGCACCATCAGCCGTTAATCACCCTCTGACGTCACGTGTTCTTTTTTGTTGAAACTGGATAGAGTTGTTTGTGCTAGCACTAGATGGCGTGACTGGCGACATAGTAATATTTTTTTAATTGCAATAATTCCCGGACTTTGTCCAATAGCAAGCATCAAAGCGCGCTTTGGATAAAATATGCAGTCTATTCAACGTGTATATAATTATTAATTACTGTACGAGTAAATGTAATTGTGCGTGAAAGGTTTAACTTCTTTAAAAACCGTAATCGATACGAAACGTTTCTATAGGAATGCAATAACAACATTTTTTCCACATCAACTATGGATTGTTGATTCCCTAGTGAAAGATCTTAATTCAAAGATGTTTATCCTCCTCAGTTGGGCAACACCTTTTGAGATCCTGAGAGCTTTTGGAAATCGACTCGTTATCTTGATTGTTCGATAAGATTGCACTAGGTGATTTTTTTAATGAAGCAAGAATCTTGACAAGACTTGCACGATTCACGTGGAAAGACAATTTAAAATTAAAACTATTGCTCGACATTCGAACCTATGTTATAATAACCTCGCAACCTAAATGTAAATTAAAAGAGTAAATAATTACGGTTGTTGTGTCAAGTAAATGCGATTTTGATGAAATGCTTATCTAGTGTAGAGCATGGCTGACATGAGGTGAATTTACACTTAGTCAAAAACACGAACAAGTATAGAGAATAGACGAAAAAACAGAACTGTAAGGAAGAGCTCGGAATTGTTCTGTCAAAGTTGTTCCTTTATTCGCTTTATTTCTCTTTTTCCAGACGCATCTCACGGCGCGCGCACG
This sequence comes from Melogona broelemanni, assembly GCA_033995665.1. Lineage (NCBI taxonomy): Eukaryota > Metazoa > Arthropoda > Diplopoda > Chordeumatida > Chordeumatidae > Melogona > Melogona broelemanni. Next base: position 22,093 of record JAUJYS010000156.1, on the reverse strand, counting down.
CGGCATATATGAACAAACGACATGTCGTCTCTATCTATACTTTTATATCTTTGAAAAAAAAGTGTGATTAGAATTGCATAGCTCTTTTGTCAGCAATATACGATTGCGTTCGCCGCGCACTACTTGAATCAGCTCCTCGTGTATATTAATGCTAAACTAGGCCTAGATAAATTTATATATTTATACATATGTGTAATATATATATATAGAGATAGATGTTAATTATAATACGGAGTCATGTCCGATTCGCGAGACAGCAACAACAAATTATTAGCGCGAATAAAAATAACGTCAACACTGGGAAATGTGTTCGACTCGCCAACCTCGATAACACTGGGCATGACACACTTAACCGCCAGTGTCGCTCGCCGTCCCTACCAAAGGAACTCGACGCCACCTAGCGGGGAAGCAACAAAACACAAGTCAGGAGTGACTCTCTGCGAAAGCCAGCCGACAGCGTTTTTCAACAATGCTCGTTAATTCCATTATTTGAAGGTTTTCATTCAAGACTCTTTTGCCTCTCTTTTTCTAGTTTGCTTGGCCTTCGTGACTGGAGTAAAACCATTTCTAGGCTTATTTTCACTCTCCTTTTCTTCCCCCCTCCCACTACATCACGCGCTTCCTTCCTGTTCATCGCATCACGTGTGAACATTAACTCACTCAGCCTTGTCATAACGATATATATTATGCTACAGCAACTGTTATTGATTTCTTTCTTCCGTTTCAAACGTCTCATTTGCATTGATTAGTTGAGGGGGGGGGGGATGATTGCGTCCCGATCATAGAATTCGGAAATTCATTTGAGGTTGCAACAAGATCACAGAATCCGCGTATTGCACAGTGACTCCTACTAGGTCTCTTTCTGCCTGCAATCCGAAATACATCGCAAAGTGTTGTTTTAAGTCATTAATTGGGTACAAAGTTAAAAATAATTATCGTTCATTGTTTTTGCGATTGTTATCCAGAAGAATAGAATAAATCACCAACTGTCATCGCATAAAATATGCGCAACAATTATCCGTGATGATATACGTTTATTGACCCAAACTAAACTCATCTTGGTATAATTTATACTGAATTGACGGATAATAAAATTGACGGATTGAAAAATTTCAAATTAATTAATAAACGAGCAGAAATAATGGATCTGGGCCTAGCCGGAAGTACTTGATGATGTGCTACCTATACATGTACAAGTACGAGGTGGGTGGGTGGGTAACAGTTATTTTACGCTTCAACAAGGCTATAAACATGGCTCAAATTACATTTTTGGATCAGTCTGTCCATTCAACCGCCAGGAATCCAATAGGGGGTCCCCCCTCGAGTTTATATTAACATGATAACTTGAAAAACCTGTCAGCGGTACATCATCAATATACACAACATATGTGGCGGGGGGGTTTAGCTTAGTAACGATGACCTAGGTTTTGTATGTACACGGCCCTTGTCCTTTTAAAAAAGTCAAACTTTTTAAGCGTAATTTGTCAACAAGTGTGGAAAAAACGCTAACTTTACAATGTATCGCTCGTGATGAGTAAATTTTAGCGCAGCCTCATTTTTGCTTCGCGCGATATATATATAGATAATATTTATTTATATATTTATATCGGATGTAGTAAGCCTCCGAGGGTTTCACTCGAAAACGAATTTATCGAAGGCTAATTTTTAGCCTCAAGACGAGCTGATAACATGCTGACGATACTAGCCTCGTCTCGTCTCGAGCGAAACCCTTTTGCAGCAACATCGTATTTATCTAGCACATTTAGATCAACAGTTCGGAAGATCTCGAATTCTAAGAAATCCGCCAGTTTAAACGACCGCGTCCTGCTTAAAATGAATATATTAGTTTTGAAAATTACGTTATAGGATGTCACTTTAAAATCAAAATGCACTTGGGCAAGTGCAAAGCCATCTCGCTACGACGAAATTGTTCATTTAGTAATTTTACTCCGGCTAAATTAAAGATCTGTGTATTTATTTTTAACGCTTGCTACCGTAAAAAAAGAGAAAATCTTTCACCGATGTCCCCGCGTCACTCCAACTCTCGATAATCTCTTCACAACTGACCTTCACACTCGCCCAAATGACCTTGACACATAGAGGTCACCTTCTCTGTCCCCTTGCCGAATGACGTATTTACATATAAAATATGCTCATAACCGGAGGCAATATGGCCGCCAAATTCATGAGCTATAAGTTGATGTATTCATGTAAATAGATTATTTAAGAATATATCGAAAGCTGCCTCGTCATTATTAACCTGTAAGCTAAGTACATAGTGCCGAAATATCATCCTCAATTTGTCCACTTTTGTTTTTTCCCCTCTTGTCGAATATACGTGATACAAGTGTACAAGTTAATTCGGGAGGGGACGGGCTGCATCCGGTGCCAAATACTTATAAAATTGTATACGTTTCGCGTGACACAAAAAGTCCTAGACATGTTGTTTTCTGTGTATGTTTCTCAATCGATATGGTCATTATCCGTTTAAAATCGATACACTGCACAAAAACTTCGAAATGCCACGAGTTTGTGGAAATGTTGATGAAGATAGTTACTTGCTGGTGGTGGCTACCCAGGGGTTGGAAAAACTCTACAACTGAAATGATTTACTGTTCCAAGATCTGATAAAATTCCGTAGTATTAGGCTGAATTTTAATTACAAGTTACAACAAATGGATATGTAATTACTAAAATATCTTGAGCAGTACAAGTTCAATTTAGTTTGTAATATTTGAAATTGGCTCGCATGATGGGGCCTCATATGGTGTGATGTATCTTTTAAAAAATGATTAGTTTATGTTGACAAAATCCGGTAGAAGAAAGAATTTTTTTACACTTGAGTTAGAAATTTATAACTTTCTACCAAAGTTCAATCTGCCACCGCTGTGAACTCCATGAGGAAGACGCTTTTGTTAATTGAATAAGTCAGTTGTCACGAACACGAACAAGTTCGACAAGCCTACAGAGACGCTGCTCAGTCCGTATGAGCCAATCCAATCATCTCGTCAAATACTCTTAAAAAAAAAGATATTCCGAGTCGCCTGTCACGCCCTCTAGTGTCCACTATTTCACACACAAGTCGGTTAAAATAAATAGCAAAAAGGTGTAGTGGTATATAAACTGGCAATTATATGAAGGAATAAAAAAATAGGCAAAAATAAATCAGACCATGAAACAAAATATTGAAGTCAAAAAAGTAACATTTTTTGGACAATGCACAAACAAATTTCGGACAAATATTAGAGAATAAACGTGATAGGTAAGAGCATAATAAATATAGACTAATAGTGCTAACCATTGTGATACGATATGAGAAATAGAGTGAATAATAAACGACAAAATATATGGCTTCAAAACTAATACAAGTATATTATAAATTGAAATTGGGGTTCTGGAAGGGGAGGGAAACATAGTCGGGAATTCGAACTTTGGAATGTTATCATTATAATAAGTATGTTTAGAGCCTAGTCGGGGAGAGTTTCACGATTATAAATAAGAAATTAATTGAAATTCAAGAGTGTCCATTACTGTCAAATATAATAAAACACATTGCACAAAAACATGCATCAGAAACTAAAAGCTACAGGTCGCGAGGTCATTGAAAACAAATTGGAACAAATGCAAAAAATCGGTGAGACTAGAATAGTAATAATAATAATAAAAATATCACAAAAGCAAATACTGTCAATGTGAAAATGAAATATAGAAGAAAAACACAGATATTAGATTAATAAATAAGTAAACGGGTATAATATTCTTTTGTGGGTCACAAAAAAGTTGCCGTGGAGTTATAGTGCCAATTATATAATTATAGCGTCAAGTTTTGTCTTAAATATCAATCACAAACAAGTAGGGCTAAATAGATCAATAAATAGAATAAATATATAAGTTATCAAACTGAAATCGCAATAAATACTGAAACAGATTGAGGTAAATTTTTAAGTCGCCTGTGAGTCGCAGTTCATCAAATATCGTTGTGATTGATGTCAATTAGCATGTTGTTATTCTATCCAGAACAAATGATTAGAATAGAGATTCCGGCCAGAGAAAATATTAGACTAGATTGAAAGGTTGAACAATTTCAAACAATTTCATCGCCACTGTTGTTCCATAACTTAACACTAGGGAGCGCAAAGCTCTATGGAAAATACTACCCGCAGATTAGTCTCTATTCTACTTCACTGTTCTGGATTAGCGAAAACCGTTAGCCGATAGTCGATCGACAAAATATGGCTGCCAGCGTATCGATTACCCTAATCTGGAAGCGACATCTGCCGGTAAAGCGAATAAGCTTTGCGATTGCCAGCTATATGACGTAGAGGCTAACACGACGCGGACGTTGACGGCGCTGATCCAAGCAGAGAAAAATCCTGGCAAATCACAAACATATTCGGCGAGCACATCGACCTACACGAGACTGAAACTTTGACTAGATTTTTGACAAGCCGAGTATATGCATTCTGTGTAGCTAGTAGAATCGGTTATCAAATTTACGTTCATACGAAAACATTAATATATTAATCGCGTGGTGAAGAGAATAATCATAATAAATAATTAAATACGTGAAGAAAAGTCAAAGAGAATAAATAGATGAGTATTAACTATATGCTATAATACTAAACTAAATATTCGTAAAATTAAGTACGTAAAATCTCAATTACAAATTAGGAGTAGTGGGGGAAAAGGGAACAAAATTTAAATTAGACAAAAAATTTCATACATATATTTTTATCTTATCTTAGGTGTTTATGGCTTGTTGAAATGTCTAATAATTGTTGCGCAAATTCAAGCAACAATTTGTCAATTTGCCAACTTGAATTAAAGTTTAGAAATCCGAGTTTCTATGGTGGAGAAATAGGACTTTAACGCGGTCATTAGGCGCGTTCCTGTCGAATAGTTTCGATTAAGAATGGCGGGGAATAAATACCAGACGTGACTAAAACCGTTAAGACAACTGCTGACCACGCTAAGAGGGAGAGAGATACATATGAAGGGGCGAAAAGGATATATAAATACACTTAGCATAAGACTCGAAAATCAGAGATGCGATATTTTGACTTACTACAAATATTGTACAACTATGCATGAGCCGCTAAAAAAACCGACAGGTTTTTAAAATGACTAGATATTGAAAAACGCAGCGGGCAGCCCACAACTAACAAAAAAGTAGGAAATACGTACGGCGCCCCCTGCCCATCGCCGGAAGCGAGCATGGTGGCGCCCACATCGTCTCGCTAAGATCAACACAGAGCGAACGCGATTCGAAAAAACCGAATTCTCTCTGGAGACGTGGAAGGGGCAGCGCACAAAATGCACATACGTATCATGAGAGAGAAAGAGAGAGAGAATTGACGGCGAACATAAGTAAATATAGGCCTACGTAATCTAGTTTCTGGTTGAACAATCGCTCGCGGCGGCGATGCACGCAAACTTGGTGATCGCGGAATTTCGCACGTGACGATTCATCGATAAACCGATTATTATAATATATATCGAACAATCGAGAGAGCCTTTGCGAATGACAATAATTTTTCAGTCAATGCGCCGTTTCACTACACTGCACACACCACTGGGCTGTTTGCAACCATTTCCGTTTCTTCACAAAATGGCCGCTCTCTCTATATGAATAATTAGGTTGAATGAACATACGAAATAGAAACAAGTGTTTTTGTTAAGGCATTTCATTATACGCTTGTAATGGTTTAATTGTGTGGAGCTTGTACGAGAGAGTCGACTAAATAGCGAAGCCTTGACGAGAGAGGAAGTGACTGAGAGAGGGGGAAAAAATCAAAGAACACCTGAACTTAATCTTAGCATTTCCTGATCTCGTTTAAGAACGCGACATTCTCACGGTTTTCTCACAGAAAATGTTGAGATTTTAACCGAACCTTAACAGATTTTATTAAGGAGAACGATGAGGCCAAAAAAACAGATCAGTTAGTCCATCGGTCTCCGCAAACGAATTTTTCTTTTACTAATTTATCGATACTAGAACTAGTCTAGTGTTTCACAAGTCAATGTAACACCATATCTGATCTGTTTCCGTGACGTGCCACAAGATGGAGACAACGTTCGCTCATCAAGTGGCGCGTCACTATCGGTCGCCGTTCCACCATTTCCTCACCTTTTTGCCCCCCCCCTCCCCTACAGACCTCATCACGAACCTCCAAGACACAAACTGATTTTGACGACCGACTGAATTGAGCGAGTCTACGTCATAAAGTCTTTCGTGTCAGAAAATCCAATTTTCTGTTCGACCAACCGGATCGTAGCAACTATAAAAACCTGGTTCGCCTTCTCTCGAAATCTAAGTTTTGCGCGTTGTTTTATTCTTCCGTCAATAAAGTAGCACAAAATATATTGGAATGTCAGTGAAACTTCGCTGTACATAATAATATTTCAAATCATCATCATCCCGTTATGCTTGTATATATATATTTATTATATATATATACGATGGAATAATGTTTTTCTATAACAACATTCAATAATAATAATCATCATAATAATACTTAGTATATAGGTGTGTGGGGAGACAAAAGAGTGAACTGGGGGTAAATTTCGGAAAATGAATTCGAAATCTAGGAATGCATCTCTTTTTGTTGGTTGGAATATATGCAATGCCGGTATCGATATATTTATATATAATTTGCCTGCACGACTAATACACTCGTTGGAATGGTGGGGGTGATCAAGAAGAAAAATGGATATTGGGGGGTTCAAAGTGCCTCGAGTCCTCTACCAAGTTAACACGTCGAATGAATATAAATATAGGAATTATATAGAGAGAGAATGGATAACACACAGAAAAAGCGAATTTAATATATTTATATATTTATGTATATGTGTATAGAGAAAGCGTTGACCACAAAAATATCAAAAAAAGAAAGGGGAGGGTTACGATTTTTTTTTTTTTAAACTACGAATCTCCGATCATTTCAACGTTGATTTATTTATGAGGTCAGCAGTACGGGATGAAAAAAGAATGACGTAGTTCTACGTCCAAATAACGTAATCTAAGGTCGACTAAAATGAATGCACAAAGGTAATTTCGTCTATTTACATTTGTGTAATATAAACGGGCTTGCGATGGAATCTAATGAAAAAAATTTGCTTATTATAATTATTGAAATTTTCAAAGGAAATGGAGACTATAATTTGAACCCGAATGTATTTTCACTTTGAGGTGCAAGTGTTTTATTTATAGGGTTTATTTCTTAATCACGGTCCCGTAGTTTGTGCACGTTGGTCTAGAATCTAGGCTCTAGAATAATTATTGCTGCCAATTTTACCCGATTATTTACTCTCCTCAACATTCAACGATCTAAACCAGACTGCATATCCATATACTGAAAATCGTCCTACAAATGGAAAGTGAAAATTTAAACCTAAAACCAACAACTTGACAATTAATCTCGAAAAAGGAACCGATCCGCGCAAAAATTATTTACACACACCTAAATACGCGGTTAGGGGTGAGGGTGCGATACCGCGAGAAAAAAACTATCGAGTAACTTCCAAAGTTTTGATCCGCACATGATTCGGGGGCGTATGAAAACGAAAGCTTTTTTATTTTGCAGCACGACTGCATTTACACGGACATTTTGTATTTGCCTTTCAAAAAAGTGGCCGACACAGAATTTACCATATATATATATATTTAGTTATATATTTATTTATAAACATATATATTTTCTTATACGAAAGAACATCTGTTTTTTTGTTTCATCGAACGCAAGCCTTTATATACGCGGAGCTGCAAAAAAGCTAAAGGGGAAATTTCAAAATTCGATAGAACAGGGGATGAAAGTTTTCACCACCAGTATAAATCTCTAGATTTGTTTTTCCACCCCACCCTCGTCCAATTCGAAGAACTACATAGTTTACAGTATTTTTTATTATTTTTGTCGGCTGAGATCGAAGTAATCGACAGACGTTACCAATATCGTATGCTCGATATATAAAACATATCGATTCTATAGGGTTCATTTATGTGTTTAGGCCTTCACACGACAGGAAGCGCTCAACATCACTGACTAGACATTATTTTATTTGGGCATTTTAGAATCGCTAGACGGCGTTGTGTCAACTAGAGAATATATTCTACATAGTACGAAACACATCCCCCTTTCTCGCATGTGGCAGTGTAAACGTGTAATTGTCGTGCAAAAGTACGGAATGGTTAGAATTATCACGAACACGGACAAATGACGTCACATTCGGAGAGCCTCCCCACATTCCAAAATGCCTAATTAAAACTTTACAATTTGTCCAAACGCGGATTGCCTTCTCTCTATGTACATCGCACCCCCCTAAACTATTTCTAATTGATTGATGGATGTGATGCGAACACGTACCGATGACGTCACCAATTTCAAAATGGCGGTCACTCTCGCGGCGGCAAAACAAAGCCTCACAACCTTTGTCATTATGTGGTGGTAACAAATCGGCGTTTTATGTATTTGACAAATGTCTATGAAATACATTTTGGAAAATGTGCCATTCATTGTGTGGTGTAAATCAACAACCGGAGCGGCTAATTAAAAACCGTTCACAAAATGTAAAAACTCGAAATAAATTAGAATTAAGCTAGGTTTGCTGTGGGACTCTTTCCTATCCCCCCTTTCACACTTTACCGAATAACGAACGCTCCTTCGTGTTCGGTTACGAATTACTCCACCCCTACAACATTGTATCATTCCCCCAAAACGTAATCCCTTGTTCGAAAGTCATTGCCCAATGAAACCTGGTGAAAGCGGAAGGAAGACCAACAGCAGAGTATTGAGATTTAATTATAACCACACGTTAGTTATCCGCGATGCAAATTGCACGTACGTATTTAGCGACATTGCGCGATTAAACACCGAATTCAATGGCTTGAGGGTTAAATTCAATGACCTAACCTCGCATATGATTTTATCTGAGTTAACAGTCTTTTTTATCCAGTTTAGTAACCGCGATGTTAATTAATGGCGAGCGCAAGCAAATGTGCTCTCTCAGCCTAACACGTGGCAAATAGGATGGCACCGGTGAATTACAATTTGCAACCTTCAGGGGGGAGCTTTCTATAGAAATTCTCATTGACTTTGGTTCCTGTTTAACTGTTCACTTTTACAATTAGTGTGTCGGTATAAATATAATTTTTAGCGTGCCATTGTATTTCAAACATAACTGCCATGAATCTGTCAGAGTTTACGGTATTAGCACGGGGTTCGGATAGTTACTTGTTACTAACAATCATTCCTATAACGAACGAGTATTTTCGCAGATGTTATGAGTATTTCCATCAGAATAACGCACGTAAATAGTTTCAGTATCTCTCAAAGTATTCAGTCAGATCCCTTCGTAAATAAGTCATTACCCGTTGATTACGTGCATCCCAAATTAACCGGCAGAGTATAATTCCAAACCCGAATCGATATCGATCAAACCCTCATCTAACACCATATTGTGAATCGGCGATAGGGACGTTGCAAAGCTGAGATCCAAACCCAATCGTCAATACAATCGTGAAAAGAAAACAGCGACTAGATATAATGGGAGACATGGCATTCTGGAATGATTTTGGGAGGAGAGAGAAGAGGCAAAATCGTTTTCCCGTATATAGGCGTAAAATGACTAGATGCACTCATCCAATTATATGAATAAAATTGAACACAAATCAAGGAATGGCAGCTGCGACTGCGATACAAAGCGTCATACATCCAAATCGGTATAGAGCCGCTGGCGGCGCTGCAATCACTTTGCACGTGCTTAATAAGTGGTTATGGACGCGCAAGGCGACAGCAGTAGAACGCCAATGCATCATCTGACGTAGATCTCACGTTAGCGGTTGGGTGCGTTGGGAAATTAAACCTATCTTAAATCGGAAACTGACGATATGTTTGTCGTATTTCTCCCCTAGGCCCCAATCACTAAAAGTTACCAGAGCCACTAAATAATTTCGTAATTATTTTTAAATATATTAAGTTATTTGTTTTGCATTGCCAAACTGTTGCATTGTATGTCGGGAATTATTAACAGCAACATTTTAAACAGATTATAACATTCCCGACAGACACACGAACAACTTGCCAACCTTTTGAGTATCATCTATCAGGGCTGGCGCGCAGGGCGTCGACCGAAGGAAACATTGCTCCAGCCGATCAAGGCGACGAGCATAAATTACGTACGAGTAGATTTCATTGAGACCAACAACAGCGCCATTTTGACCAAAATGACGGCCATTTTTCAAATGTAGTCCATATTGAAACGGAATCATCGCATTCCCAATAGTTGGGTAATTGCTGATACAAACCGTTGAGGGGGAATAAGTAATGGTTATCACTTCGAAACTCGAAACAGCTCATTAATTAAGTACATGTGCCGCAGGTAAGGAATTGACCAATTTCCAAACGAAGATGTCCCATTCTCATCGAACCCAATAGAACGGGGTCGCTCGATTGCGGCCCTTATCTCTCCCCAGCTTGAACGACCACCCAACCTCATCAATACTTTTGATTCCCGTTGACAGATTCTGATTTCGAATAAAAATGCGAGGCGACAATAAAATTGTCGCAAGGGCAAACAATACATGTTCGTGGAAATGGAAAGGATAAAAAAAATTACTGAGAACACATCGACTCGTTCATGTTTATGTTGCGATTAATATTACCAATGAAATCAGACCGACGAAATGATGGCAAAAAAATAAAATTCGAAATCACAAAATTTGAAAGTGCTAGTGCTCAACGGGAAAAAGTTTAAGTATTTATCCGAAAATGTGAGATAAGCAAAACTGGCAATCTAGAAATCAAATGAAACATAAAAAAGCATCCCACATCGACTATCCGAAGAAACCAGGCCTACTTTGTAACTACTAGGTTGGTGCAGGCTACTGTAAGTGGCAATCAAAAAGTTATGCAGGAATAAAATAAAAAATAAAATGAAAATATAACGAGGAGAGTAAAAATAAAAAACAAACAAAAACAAAATTCCAAGAGCAAATAAAAATAAAGATTTAATGAAAAATCAAGTTATGGTATAAATATATTTTATATATGTGTACGTTGGTGGCGTGTTATCATAAAGTTAATGAAAACAAAAATGAAAAGTGGCGAGAGAAAAATAAAATAAAAGAGAAGTTGTAAAAGAGAACAAGCAAAATAAATTGGCTAAACAAAATGGTAAAATACTAAGGTACCGGGGGATATACAACTACAACGCAACCATAACTGTTGGGGCGCAAATCAAATCAAAATCAAAATCAAATCATCGGCGATACATGGCAAATTCATGGCAACATATCAGATATTTTACATGACATGGTAAACCGGTTACGATACGAAACATTCAAATCACAATGTTCTCACATAAAAGAAAAAAACAAATAAAAGTAGAACGCACACTCGAATATAATATAATGTGAACACAATAAAATTATAAGACTGACTTTCGGAGAACAAAAAATTATGCAAGATACCCCAAGAGATATTTTTATAGACCTTTTCGCCCTCCAAGACAAAAATCATAAGATTTTCCATATCATGAAACTAAATTAACCGGTCTATCAGTGAACTAGAATTATGCTCGAGGGAAATAATGGGGGTGGGATAAATTGGCTGCGAGGCTATAGCTTTTTACTATAATTTAGCCAGGATAAGATCGGCTTTTTAAAAAATACTTCCTTTTACGAAAATTTTGTAGGACTACCGAAGCAGCCAACACGACAGCCAACTGATCAATCTAATGATTCAACGCCTGTTAAAACTACATCCGTAAAATTTTAAAACAAAATTGACGTTAAAACACTAGCTAGAAGAGTTGCTAAATTAAATCCACCGAACCGATTACAATAAAAAGCTTTAACCGAGCAAATAAACAAAAAATTAAAATAAACCAAATCATTCACGAAATAGATGTTTCATAAAATGAAATTTCCAATATTAGACAAATCAACGACTTGTCTAATACATCATTTTTTAAAATGAACTAAAAGTAGATTTTAAAGGAAACATAGCCGCCCTGGGCCAGATTATCGACACCGCGAAGATATTACGAAATCAGAATGTCAGGATTTTGCTTTCATTTTCTGAATTAAGGGAACATATACTCCCGTCAGAGGGCGCCAAGCGACAAGACACAATTTTGAGCCACACAGAAATGTACTGTATTATTAAATTGATGTTCATAAAATTGGAATCTATCGTTTTAAAAAACCACATCTTCTGAAGACTTTCAAATTGACATCGCGAGATTTCAGTTTGAAAAGGTTATTTAAAATGAATTTAATAAATTATTGGGGCATTTATTATTATTTTTTTTATGTGGGTACGCTAAACAGAAATATTTAATAAAACATTGTTGGCGATTAAACGTTCTGTTCGAAAACAGAAATTTATGATAGGTTTAGGCTCCAGCTCTCGAGGACACAGCAGTTAAAATGACCACAGATCTAAAACTGGAGATAAATACTGTTAATATAAATTATTTAAAAATTTAATTTAACCTTTAAAACTACTGCACGGTTAGGCCAATTATTCGATATCTCGTTCCCTGTGTGAGAATTAAATTCCGTGACTGCGTAGAAAAATCGAGTGAATTAAATGCCCAAATACATGTAGCTCAATTGACAATTTAAATTCTGTGTCAATGTCAATCGCAAGGCGCCCCAGAGCGGAAATTGCTTTTCAATCTACTATTCAAGCCAGTTGGCTTGGACAACCAATGTTGGGTTTAAGAGTAAACTCCGTATACACTAAATAGCATAGGATATCGTTCACACACACACACACAAAAAAAAAACTGATTCTCAGTTATACGCAGAGAGAAATCGAAGAAAATCCCCTCCAAAGATGGGAGCAGAGTCAACGCAAATTGACAAAGAAAAATAACCGGAGTAACATTCGGCATTTCTATAGGGAAAAATAAAACGTCAAAGCAAACAAATAAATGCGCACAAAAACAAACAAAAAAAAATATTGAACAACGTTTCGTCACCGCGCATGCGAGGCTTTGCCTTTCCAATTCGCACGAACACATACATGTAAACGCGACCGCCATTTCTGACCGATTGGCGGCGCTGTATTCCACCATATTAGACGCAACGTCACAAAATTTGGCTTTCAGTCCAAACGGTTCGATGAAGACATTGTTTTTGGTGGCTTGGGGGATATAGTTATTTTTACCGAGCAGAGTAAACTCAACTATTGAACGCAATGGGGGGAAAAACCTCTCGTATCATGACATGTGTACTCTCTTTTTCTGACTAGAGTTTTCACAGTGACAAGTTGAATAATAAAACTAATAGTAATAATAATAATAATAATAATAATAAAATGTATCCGATAATATGCAAATGCGCCAATCAATAGTAAACCTCTACACATACATATACATATATAAATTTATATATTTAGGCGCGCATTTTGTGGATCGGTGAAATGAAAATAATAATTAAATACATCCAAATGTGCTCGCGCAGGTGGAAAACAAAATGGCCGACCGCTGGCTGTTTTCGACATCACGGCGAAACAAAGACAAAAAGACAAACACTACAGTTTGGTGGTGAGATCACGGATTGCAATTGATCAAATTTCGCTAACCACTCTCCCACTTTCGCCAAGAGTTTTTTTTTGTGGCAAAAAATTAAAATTGTGACCTTGTTTGGGTGGAAGAGGGTATTATTAAGTTCAAAGACAGCAAATGGTCGGCCATTTTGCTCGCTGCGAGAGAAGATTTGTTTCCTTTTTTTTTTCCTCCCCAACTCGGAAAATAAATAAATATATGCGGATGACTATCGCGAGCGAGAGAGAATAGATAATATATATAAATAGCCAAATATATACATATATAATGAGATTGCGAATTATGACAAGTTTTGTTCTACGGGGTTTGACATTTTCTTCTCTCTCCATCGGGCAACGAAAAAGACATTCGTCTCTTAATTAAATCGGCTCAATATTTTCATGGAACTGTACTATTAGATACCAAAATAGTAAATAAATGAAGAAAGGTTGAAAATGAAGAGTTGCATAACAATGAAAAATAAATTAAGGGTCGCACACTGCATTCACAAAAGCAAGGAAGTTGCCGGTTTCGAATCCATATCGGGGAGGTTTTCGGTGGTGGTGGGACAGAAGCTTTCGCAAGAATTGCACGAATGTCTTTGGCATTGGTGTGGGAGGTTTGACTGTGCCACCTCTCTTACGTCGTCAAAAATGTCTTTGTGACTCGCGCTGCCACCTGGCGGCGGCGGAGGGCGATGCAATGAGATTCACGAGCGTCACCATCTCTTTCAAAACTCAATGATGAGAGATCGAACGCAGGGTGCCAATTATCGACAATTGTCAAAATCGAAAAAAAAAAAATATTTGAATAACATGATGACCGAGGGATTGGTAAATCCTTGTCGCGGTTCCAAATCTGATGACCTCAACTGACCGCGTTTCCATAAACGTCCTTAGACCCACCAGAGGTTCGGCCAACGTCGACGGAAAGTTCATTCCGTTGCGGTGGAAAAATCCGGTGGTATATACGAAAAAAAATCGGCACCCCCAACACACTCTGATCATCACGGCGGTGAACACGTTTTTCCGTACGTGAATAGCAACAAAAACACTTGCTACTGGATGGGATCGGAAATTTGAAGACTTTGTAGCGAAAATCCAGAATACACATACACGCTGAATGGCATTTCCAGTTGTCGGTTTTTTTTTTGGCTTTGCGGTGGCACGACATAAGTTGTAGTTTTCCAATGGTCACGTTTAAGAGATGGCCGACGATTGGTTAGGTGGTTTCTTTCTCGGAACTTCTTGTTTTCCCGCCGAAGATGTAGAAAAAAAAATTACTGGTGGACGAGACTGGGCGATTAGGAAAATCCCACGGAGGTATCTGTGATGACTGGGTGAGCCCATGTTGAGCCAAGGGGGGTGTTGTGGTGAGGTGTGCTGATAATGGTCGACGAGGTGAGGGAATGGTGGGGTGGGGGTGTATGTTGAGGGACTACGACACCATGTATAGCAGCAGCAGTAGTACATATATATAAAATTATATATATATATATTATATATATTTTAGGCAGTAGTATGGAGAGATTCCTAAGATTTTTTTTTCGTTCTCGGGTGTGTATTTATGTACATTTGTGAGTGAAATGCGCGTCGCTGTCGCAACCCCTTTTGGAAAGACGATGGAATTGCGAGAAAGAGATGGTAGGGGGAGGGTGGGGCAAGTGGAGGCAGCATGGAGGAGGAGGAGGATAGGGGAGGGGATTAATCGTTGATCGACCAAAAATATAAATCGCGATTACAGAAACTGTACGGGCAACGAATTTTCGCACAGCAGAGTGCGCGGGAATGTGTGCGAGCGAAGAAAAACACAAAATAAAAACACGAAACTTGTTTGTGACAATGCGTTTGGGGGGGGGGGGGCAACACTAGCCTTTGGATTAAGTAACATCGTCCAACATATCATCGCCACCAGAATATCTGTCGAGAATCTCTAGGAGACCAAGACAGTGAACTCTGGAGGAGAATAGGGGGACATCTCTCAGGGCACAACCAGTGAACTGAGGACATACGCAGAAAACAGCATAACCTCTTCCATGAAGAAGACCACAGTGTGATGTGGTCAGAAAAGTTGAAATGAAATTAAAAAGTAAACGACGATATTTGTGTCGCATCTTCAGAGACTCCGGTTGTTTTGCGTGACCACCAGATAAATTTTCCAGGTGTTGTTGAAAAATGGCATCGAGGAAACATGCCAAAAATTAAAATACACTTGGTTTTGGGGGGTTGGGTGAGGGATGATGGGTTTTTTGGAGAAGTCATGGCGAAGGTGACGCAACAGTCTAGTCGGCACACAGAAGAGAACGAGACAGGTCCGTGTGTCAAAGTGAAGTGGCGCACGAGAGGGGTGGGAAAAAAACTTAAAACGGCGGCGAAACTGCACGCACACACACTTGGCCAGCAGAACGAACAAACCACATCCGATGAGAAGGAGAATGCGAACAGACACGTGTGCACCGCGAAGAGAGAGAGCAAAAAATTTGAGGGTTGTTGGCGAAGATCGTCGTCGCCGCAACGGGGTATAAAAACGCACGCCCTCTCCTCCGATCCAACAAATCTGGAATTAGTGGCGGCGGACCAACTGCCGGAAACGGTTGCCGTCGTTCTGGCGCTAGATGGCGCGGTGAATCGCCGAACCCTTTCCGGACGCGGTTCGCATTTTTTGGTGACGTGTGCGTGCGAGTGTGTGTGGTGGTGGTGGTCGTGGTGACATCGATGCCCTGACAGAGGTCTTCTTAGCAGGACACAGAGACCAAGTGTTTTTTTATCTCTTTTTTAAATATATATGTATATAGTTATATATCAATATATTAAAATTTGTCATCATATTGTACAAGGTTCGTTTTTATCTCATTACCGCTATCAGCGGTACGTGTGTCCCCGGCTCTTCGCCGCCCTGGGCAGAAGACGAGTTTTTTTTTTTTGGATCGGCGTTGTTGGTATCCGATCGACGAAACAAAACAAAAAAGTAAAAATAAAACCCCAAATTTTTTTCCCCCAACGACACGCACATGTATTCTTACTGTATCGTCATCATCGTGTGCCGCCGCATCCTGCATAACAGCCGACGCCAGGTGACGTGACCAGGCGGCCACCAAACTTCACCACCTGGCAGCACCTTCTCCAACGTCCTCGTCCTCTCCCACTGGCCATCATCGTCGACATCCCCACTTCTCTCCTCCACAGGCATCCTTTCATCCTCTTCCTCCCCCGCAAGCTGGTCGCACAACAAGCCGGCCACCCTTGCAGCGCTTCCACCCAGGCCCGCCCGCCTAGGACTTCCGGTTGTTGGTCTTGAAGGAGACCTGCAGCACGCGGTTGCCCAGCGCGTAGCCGTTGAGCGACTGGATGGCCACCACCGCCTCGTCGTAGTTGGTCATGGTGACGAAGCCGAAGCCCTTGCACTTGTTGGTCTGCAGGTCGCGGATGACCTTGACGTTCTGCACGGCGCCGAAGGGGCCGAACAGCTGCCACAGGATGTTCTCCTCCGTCTCGGGCGCCAGGTTGTAGACGAAGATGCACCAGCCGGAACCGTTGACCGCGTTGCCGCCCATCAGGGTGTTAGCGAGGAGTTCGCCGGCCATCGGGGAGTACCTGCATGGTCAGAGAGAGGCCAAGAGACACGAGTTGGGGATATTAAGAAAGATGGGAGAATAGGAAGGTAAGGAAGAAAAAAGAAAAAACACAAAGATAAAACCAAAATTAGACAATTGTCACTTTGTTACATCAAAACTACAACTGGATTGAGTTTAGGTTTTACAAGAAGGTTTATCCATTGCCTTAAATGTGAACTAATAAAAAGCAACGGATAACGGTGGACACTGTTCCAGACCGTTTTTTATTTTAAGGGCAATTGACAACAACGACGGTGACGACATCTAGTGTATGAATAGTTGTAAATCCACACTCGGCAAGCAAAAGGATAGACATTTATCTCTACTGGTTTTCTTGGGCAAAAACTTCCCTTTAATTTTCAAATGTTTTGTATTAATAGAACGTTGGTGCTAGAATAAATGTTTTTCTGCTCCAAAATATTAAGCCACGAAATTTTGAGCTGTCCTCCCTCTCTACGACTTGACCAAACAAACGCACCAGGGTCAATGGAAATGCCAAACTATATAGTTTAACGCTTACGTGAACGTTGCAAATATCTCTTTGTAGCAAAGTCTCGGAAGCAAAATTAGCAATTAACTATGAACACAATGTTAAAGAAGGAAGGCTAAAGCAGCGAATATCACACAATCCAAGTGTATCTAAGTGGCTGATATCTCATTGTCATTACGAATTTCACATCAGTAAAAGGAGTAGGGCCTCCGATAAATGAATGAAACGCTATCGATCCAAAAAATATCCATGCGAACAATGCCCTTCATTACAAATGAGATACTGCATACTCTACTACGTACTATGAATTAAAAGTATTACAACACATACGCACAACCACACAAAACGAGTAATTTATGAACTAATAAATCGAAATACTGTCAAATATACCAGTGAGACAATATTCCGAAAATGTGCTTCATTTGATCGAAATGTGTACATTTTATTTTGAGTGGCAGGTAATATTTTTTTCCCCGGTCGCCCGTGTCACTAGAGGATATTCTTTACTCTTCGTGTTTCTATTGGTATTACCTGGTATGTGAGAAATCACATTTACTAGCACCCTCCCAGACAACTACAAAAGCAAATGTACACATTTTGGAGACGTCACACAACATAAATACACTTTTGCACAACGCTAGCAAACCACACTTCTAAAGCCACTCTTCTAAATGACGACCAAACACGACAGCCAATTGCGGAGAGGTTCGTTCAAATCAGAAATTAAATTTGTAATTTTTGAAAATGAACCAGTCAATATCAATATGAAATCTCTATACTCTTATAATGGCTGTAGGTGCATCAATCAATCTCAATTCCAAAGTGCTTTTCAAACGCAAAAAAGTTTTCAATTTTCGTTAAATTTCATGTTTTTTTTATTATTTTTTTTTATTTCAAGTGCTGAACGATATACTTTGGCCATAAATATAATTTTGAAAAAGCAACAAAGTATATTTTGTTGACGATTCGCTGTATCCAGCGAAGACGTCACTCCAGCATCGACGACACAAGACGAGCAGAGGACATCTAGCAGCACACTGAACACAAAACAACGGGTATTGGGTTGTTTGCTCGTATGCGGAATGGTTTTCTACCCCCAGCGATCACCACAGCACAGGAAATGCAGCGCCACAAATCCAAATCGACGAGGACACAAGGGAATGGATTTCTGGAGAGATAAATTTAGGAGGAGGTGGGGAATGACGAGGCTCACAAGTGAGAGAAGAAGGGAAGTGAAACAAAAAACAAACAAACACAAAAAAATACAAGGTTGGAATTCTAGGCTCATCTATCAATTCGATGCTACAGTAGAAACAAAAATCAGAAATAGAAATACCGAAACATAAAATAATTCTATGGGTATTTTGGTAGTTAGGTGTTGATGCAATATGCAGCAAGCAATTAGTAATTAACCATTTGACCATTCGTAAAATAACGAGTTAACCGGACATAGCCACAGGTCCATATAACCCAAGCATCATCATTGCAAAGCACGAATAATTATAATTATTTTACAATAACTATAACTATGAACTAAGATTTCTCTACATTAAAAAATATATATTTAGAAATTTCGCTGCATTAGGAAACGTTAATTTGTTTATTTATCTGCGTTAAAAATTCATATTAAATTGCAATATTGATAAATAATTGTTCGGCTTAAAAATGTACAGCTAAGGCACTATATTCATAATTGTTTACTGCAACAACAAGCTCTAGTGGTTGGATTCTAATTTTGAATTTCTAACGTGATTTTTACACAACACTCCAGTGATAAAGACTACATGTTCGGTAGTGGAACCATTTCAAAATAGGAATATAGCAGCACCATAACGAAAACAAATAATAGAAATATATAAAACGAAAATTGACAAATAAAAGACGTAGTCGATAGGTTACACTACAGCTGGCCGCTTAGAGGGCGCTGTGGAGGTTTACTGTAGGGGGAGACACTCACATGGTCGATCAAACTGTTCAACGAGGAGGGATAACAAAACCAAACAAATAAACACAACGTCAACAGATAAAAAATTTAAATAGGGGACATTTTTTTTAAAGCAAGGAAGAATAAAGAAAAGAATGGGCGTGGGATAACGGTGGACTGAAAAGTGAAAAACGACTGGTTGAACGTTGGAACGAGAAGTTTTGAAAAGTCAGCAAGTCAGTCAATGAGCGAGAGTTTTTTGTCAATTTGTCTCAATCGGTCAATCATGTTGACCAAAAGCTAGTAATGTCAAATGTATAAAATTGGTGGGCAAATTTTCTTTGGCCAACCGTATTGTCAATGTATTAATGAGATAAACAATATTAGTGAGATAAACAATTGCCTTACGGTTGAAGTTCGTTGTAAATTGTTAGATGTTGACGAAAATCCTGCTGGAACACAATGCACAAATAATGTGTAGGTCAACTCGAGCAATAAAATAAATGCTTGATTGGAAAACTTGGGAATTGATTTGTACAGTCTGACCAGTGGATTATACCACAATAAATTATAATATTAATTTTTCGAATAATTCGAGTTAGCAAATAACATTAAACTATAATATTCAATGAGTAGCCCGAGCTCATCAGTACTGTTGGTAGAAAAAAATAAATAGAATAAAAAATATAAAAAACTACAAATATCCCTATATGTGTGAACGGAATGTCCCCATGTTGCCGCGTATAACAGGACAGGTGGCGCTAGGGTAGTTTACACGATAGCTAAATTCAATCGCGTTAAATCGTCAGATGATCAACACGTTGGCTCAGTGACACATCAAACGTCGCGTATATCGGTATACACGTGCTTTCGATTCGTGGATTTCTGTCAATATTTTCTGGATGTGCTGTGAAGAATATTCAACTTTTCGACATCGACAAACTGGACTACGCATCACCGAGCATATTATGCTGGGAATATCAGGTAAGTGACAAAATCATTAATTACTCAGTATTCCATTTTGACTGTGCCGAATAAGCCGAATTATCGCAACTAAGCGTAACTGTCATTAGCTGTCAACTGAATCGAAAGCTGCGTAAATATTTCAAAAATAGAACTCTTATTCAAACTATAAAACAGCCAAAAATAAAACTGAAGGCGACTGAAGTTTGAAATGGCAATACGAAAGGAGACTTTAAATATTCAGGAATGATTTAAAAAGCCTAAACTAAATCAATAAAAAAATTATACCCGTTTGTTAATGTGTATGTAGGTTGCAAAAGATTAAAAATAATTTCCCACCCACTTCTAAGTCAACAAAATGACCAGAAGCTAATCTGATTGGCATGCACAGGCTAAGAAATCGTAAAATTGGCGGGAAAGTTCAAATTGACCTTTAACTGGTCATGCAACCGTCTAAAAGTTAACATTGTCGAAATATAAAAAAAAGCACTGAAACAATCTCCTATTAAATTATCCTGCCGGCTATTTGAAATTAAATGTTAATTTAATTCAAGCACAACTATAATGGCGCAAAGTCTTGCCTAGTTGAAGACTAATGTCATTACTTGCATTTACAAAGTAACACTAATTCCTCCCCCCCCTTTGATTTTTAAACTTAACTTCCTGTCGCTAAATGGTTAATATGAAATATAATTTATTCAAAATTTAAGCAAGAGTTTCCAAATCATGCGTCAAACATTAAGAAAGGGTACTTTGCCTGGCCTGGAAGGAAAACTATTAAATATAACGGGCGGGCATAACTGGCGATCTAGCTCTGCATGTCTTTGAACCCGGCACAAAATGTACGAACTATACCGCCGCTTTGTCACGTGTTATTCGACGCTTTAGCCCCCGATTGGGTCCGATGCAGCAACCGTAACGAGCAAACTGGGAGGCGGTCGCCAATTAGAAACCGTTATTATTGGCGACTTCGCTTTTGTCTCTCGTAACTGGCGACCGGGGATAGAGGGGGGGGGGCAAGGGGTGGAGGGGGGACAGTTGCGGCCACGCAGAGATGAGCATTTGAATCCCCTCCATCGCTTTATATTGCTGTATTGGAATATCTGTCCAACCAGCCCACCCCCAACTAGCGCTGAAATACAACTCCCCACATTGGCACAATTAACTACGACAACGCCCCCGCACGGAGAACGCGCACGCAACGGTAGAAATGGTCTCGCGGTGGACAAACTGTAGCGCCCAATAAAATAAATCTGGATTGCGCCGGAAAAGTTCTAATTTTAAATGTTATTGCGTTACGAAATTTAGACATTAAAACTTCTGGCTTTATTAATCGAAGGATGGGCAACTAAAAACGTACGTACCGTACCGATGGCTCAGTTGGTATGGCAACATCGTACGAAACCAACGGTCCAGGGTTAGATTCCCGGCACAGGCTTTCGTTTATTAGTTAGCCTGGGGTACTGGCGTCACCCCTGAACTTCCACTAGGGAGTCCAGAGCTTAGGGGTGGATCCTGCAGCCTGGCTATTCCAGCTGCCATTCCCCATCCCTTC
>JAUJYS010000155.1:0-29650 GCA_033995665.1 Melogona broelemanni | reverse complement strand
ACTCGCAGATTTCTTTCCGGAAGAGCTATCGTTAGAGCGTGCACCGAGCTTTCATATTGTTAACGCTTGGGCTTGTATTGTTTCCTTCTTGCGTCATGTGACCAAGTATAATGAAAGAAGAACAAAAAAAAAAGAGCAAGAATGATGCCTTTAAAGATAGCATCAGGCTAGAACCAACCAAATAAAAAACTCTAAAAAAATGTCTATTATTTTATTGTTAATGAAAGGCGTTGGATACAACCTGCGCACAGAGTCGCCGCCATATTGTTTCTACCGACATATGTTTAGAATGTGCGCATACAATGGGTGTAGGAGCTGATCATAATGAAAGACTAATGCCAAGTGACGAATTCTATAGATGGGGTGGAACGCTCAGGTATTTTTTCCGAGATTTCAAAGACATTTTACTAACAAAAGCAGCTCGACATTAGAATTTCTGTGAAAAAGCATAATTTGTAAAAAAAAAACAGCCAAGTGAGACTAGCCAAAAGCATTGCGACTATCAAACTGCATAGCGCCCTGTAATTATCACGTTTTATTTAACTACAGTAGTATTACAATTAAAGATCCAGAAGAACCCATATCAGCTTCGCCCTCCCGGTGCGTCGTACGCAACGGCTGGATGTTTATTAATCTTCATCTAATTTTCACCAAAGACGTTTTTTTTTAATAAATCTCATTCTTGGCAGAATGATTCTCTATGATAAATAAACATGGTTGGACTGTCATCAGATGGCATAACTTATTCTTCAATCTGAATGGGTGCGATGAATAACGACTTTTTTAATGTCGTACTTGGCAGACGATGAGATACTTGCAGCATTACAGTGTGAAGAAGGTTATAAATTGGTCAACATTTAAAATCTAAACGATCAATGGTTTAAAGTGTACATTGAAGAACAAAACGAAAATAAAATATAACAATAAATGGTGAAGAAGAATAACTATTAAAAAATTGACATTTTAGTCCAAAGCTGACTATTTGGTACTTGAATGAAAGAAATAACGTCTTCCAATAAATCTAGACAAAATTTTGTCTCTTCGTGCCTTGGTTTCAGAAGGGCCTCCGCCGTTGAGGAAGCTAGACGGGGAAGTTATTTCCCATCGCCCCTTGCAGTATTTTAGTAATTTGTAGACAAGCCAATTTAAAACCGAAACCCGCTCAACCACCGCATGCGCCTGCAAGAATGTCCAGGTGTAACGAGGAAAACGTATGATTTTTCTAAACAGTTCCGGAATGTATTTTCCATGAAAAACCATCGCAAGCGAAATACCAATTTATTTTACAAATATATACAGTATGTACGTGCGTAGGAGAGAAAACACAGCTAGAGTGTCTTTTCTATTCACGTAAAAATATTGTAACAAGAGTTCATTAATTGAAAAGGTGAGTTGCCGACTTTGTTTATCAGTGAGCATTTTTTTAAGCAGAGATACATTAGGAAAGAAATCTAAACAATTATGACAAACAATCCTTCAACTGGGTATGTTGTTATGCCAGTTGATTTAAGGCTCGATTAAAATTATTTTCTGCAACGTATTTTAAGTATTTTAAAATGCACTCGTCACCTATGGGACCTTCGGGTTGGTATATCCACATATTCACTAGTACGTTCCTAGTAACTTTTTGCACTAGGATTCCAAGGCAATTTCATTACAAGTGGGGATAAGTGTCCTGTTTGTGAGCTTTGATTGCAAACGAACGAGTATGAGATACTATTTGTTTTTATGGACGTGAGATGGCGCTAGCGGGCTATACCGCTGCTTGAATCGCAAGGCGCCAGAATCAGTTTCTTCATACAACAGGTATACTTCAGGTGAAGCATGCATCCTGTCGTGTGAGTCACATTGATATTACCGCCGAAAAAGACGAACGTCAGCGAGTTATAAAACGAACATATTTCAGAAGAAAGCTTGCACTTTTTTTGTCGGGAGGACATGAGGACTACGAACGACCACAATATTAATGCAACAATCGGTCGGTTAACCACTGATGCAAACAAATTCAAAACAAATAATTAATAGTGGGAAATTCAAAACAGATCGAAAATTAAATTCTGTTCATAAATTCACTGTATGCAAGGTTGTATTTTCACAAATGTTTTTTTTTTCGTCGCGAAGGAGACCTTCTTTTTTATTATCTACTCTTGTGGCATTTATAAACATACTACTAACAATAAATATACTACTAAGACAATAGGAACTGATGAAATATAAATTATGGCTATTGGTAATTAATTGGCGAAAGTCTTACTACCTATCGATAGTGCTATCGATATTTCTCTGATCATCAAACTATACTTTTGTTATACTGTAATACCACATACATGCCGTATTTCAATACATTGAAATACAATATAAATTTCACCGCTAATCTTAATTTCTCAGACAATTTTTAAATAATTCTCAAAATTATTTATATTATGGAAAATAAATAATTTGTTCCTGCAGTGAGGAAGTAGCAGATGGTTACTACAGTTATTAAATAATGCTTACTACTTATTATAGATAATTGCGATATTGTGCCACCATCGCTAATTAGACTCAATAAAATGAGCATTGTAAAGTTATTCCAAATACGGAATACAGGACCTACACGTTCAATAACGTTTGTGACTACGTTATGTTTTCTTCAGCACAGCACTGCCACTAAACGCCGGGGCAAATCGCACACCCAAAGCGGTTCTCAGCGCCTTTCTCGCTCATCTCAGCTGTCTCGTTAGATTGTAAAACCAGCTCTTGCCACGAAAATTGCAAAGTTTGGGTGGGGTGCAGTGTCGGAAGAGCGTCAAAACCGTACAGGCGGAGCCCCTACACATAACACAACTCTTCCGTGACCGCTGCTCCCGTGATTGTTTTTCAATTAGGCTCCACCAATCGGAGAGAAAAACGTTTATGAACCGGTCCCTACAAATTGCAAGCACCGCAGTCTCCACAATACCATTACACAAGTACGAGGACACAACAACTAATGAAACAGAACGACAATCTCACGTTGTAATCTTTAAGTGGTCGTAAATGCCTACAATGAGACTAGTAATAGGCGAATGTAGCGGGGAAGGGTTATTGTTTTTTTTTGCTTGTTTGTTTGCCATTAACATCGGATTGATCAGCTTGAATATTTTTCTATTGGATTGGATCAGTGAAGATAAAGACTTAATATTTAATTGACTTTAATTTAATTTAATCCAATCATTTAAAAATCCCAATATAATTTAGATATTGTGACTAACTTCATCAAAATCCATAAAAACGAAAAATGGGTTGTTCAATTTCATTTTATTTTTATTTTTTTTTTTAAATCACCGTAGCGCCTAATGCACTACAGGAATACTGCACTTTCGTGTCTCTTTGGAGATATGTGAGGGGGAAGAAAGGGAAGGGAAGAGGGATGCAGCTGGAATAGCCAGACTGCAGGATCCACTCCTGAGCTCTGGACTCCCTAATTGAAGCTCAGGGGTGACGCCAGCACCACAGGCAAACGAATAAACGAAAGCCTGTGCCGGGAATCGAACCCATTGACACCTACAAGTTGTATTTGCCACAAATTGTATTTCCATTAAAAGCGAAAATCAAGTCAATAATCTTAATTGTTTTGAAGAATTATTAAAAAAAATACAGATGAAGCTGCGTCAATATTTGAACAAATTTAAACTGATATTAAAGAAGGCAATGAAATAACTTCACCAACGTGTGCTCACATAAAATTGCATGTAGGAAGGAAAAAATAAGTATGGTACCGCCTAGTCAGATTGCATTTGTAATTAAACCAGAGGTATCCATGTCCTCGCAATTTAAATACACGGGCCACATCACCCACACGACTAAATGCACGGCGACTGCAATAAGCACGGTGCTCAACGAGTCATTTAAAAAGCAACAACTTTCGACCCGGACAATTGAGTGCCAAACAGCCAATAGGTCAAGTCGAAGGGGCTGCCTCGCCATTTGCAAACAACTGTGGTGTCTTCAAATGATGCTAACATTCGCGATAATAATTAACGGGACACAACAAAACAGTTGTTATTGTTTGGGCTGCAGCGTGAGGGTCGGTGGTCACGCATATAACACGAGGTCAAGCATGGCGCAGTTTAACACAAAATTGTCAGGTTGCAAAAAGTAAAATAAAAAAGGAAAAAAAGGCTACTGTGATGGTATTAGCTCTAAGGCAATATAAAACATAAAATATCCACCAAAATATATTCACAAAGCTACCAAGGCACCACAACGTAGAAAACTGATCCTGTGTACGTACCGATGGCTCAGCGGGTATGGCAACATCCTACGAAGCCGACGGTCCCAGGTTCGATTCCCGGTGCAGGCTTTCGTTTATTCGATAGCCTGGGGTACTGGCGTCATCCCTCAGCTTCCATTAGGGAAACCAGAGCTTAGGGGTGGATCCTGCAGCCTGGCTATTCCAGCTGCAATTCCCCATCCCTTCTTTTCCCTGCTCCTTGCACATCTCCATAGAGACATAAGGGTGCAGTAGTCCTCTAGTGCACTAGGCACTACGGTGATTTAAAAAAAAAAATCCTTACCAAAAAGTGGATTTAGTCCAAGATTAAGTCGCCTCGATTTACAATGTTATTGTTTGAGACACAGGCCTGTAATGCCTGTAAAACCAATTGTTGAAAATGCACCAAAAAAAGATTACAAAAAAAAATAATAATTGACGGTATGTGGTCGATTCGCTGGGCTCAGGAGGTTCCTCAACTGGCTCCGTGGCTCGTCATTAAACAAATTAACAATGACGGTACTGATCTGCGGCCACCCCGCGTATAGTCCTATTCGGTGTGCCGGCCCACGAGTGAGATATCACGGCAATCGTTCTCACCTGTGGCGCGGGCGCTCGCACGCACGCATAAACACACACGTCACGCGGCGCTTCTCGGGTCACCGAGTGACAACGTTTACCGAATGCCGATACGATCTATTGAGGTGAGGGTCGATGGAGGAAGCCCGAGATAATTTACCTGCGCTGGAGACGGCTGACTAGAGATGTCTGCCGCGGATTTGGTCCATAAGGACTCCACACATCAAGCTCAAGGCGTCTCAAATCTACCACATCAATTTTTTTTTTAAATAATATCAACGCCTTCTTTTGGCGTTTTTATAATAGAGTTGATATAGGAGCCGTTGTAATTTTTTACAACGTAAATGTGAACAAAATAAATGTGAAGGGATTCTTGACCAGGAGATGTAAACGGCGACAATTAGAGTTTACAGGGTTTTATTTGACTGACAAGGTTTTATTCTATTTAAATTCAATAAAAAGCTGTAAAATCTATTTGTTTTCGTTAACATCCATCCCATGATCAAAGATTCTTTCATCTTGCTTTCTCTTTTCATGTTTAATGGGAGCACTTTGAATGTAACGGCATTTAAAGTAAATTGAGCCAGCTTATATTTTTACTCAAAAGATAAATTGTTGCCAGCAGAGAGAGAAACTAATCGGAAAAATACAATTAATTAAATCGAAAAAAGAGAAATTTGTTTAAAAATTTAAATAATTTTCAAAAATAATTACAGTCCAATAACAACGTCCATGGCGTCACCAGGAATCGGAAACGACTCGACGGATCATAACAACAACAAACAACACAACAATACATTGCGCACTTATATCTGCAGTTCAGATAAAATGTTAATATAAAATATCAGTATTATCTGATAAAAAAAAATATCGTAAAAAAATAAGACGCTAACGTTTTGAAGTGCGATCAACATTTTCTGATAAGGGCTCGCTAGATAGGCATCACTCAGTTTTCCAACAACGTGAAAAACAATCGTGTCCAACCGTCACATATGCGTGTCAGAGGTCACAGCCCTGTCACACACAATGGAAAATGGAAGGAGGAGCATGAGGAGGGGACAGTCACTGCAACGAATGATGGCCACTGCAATGGTTTCTGCAAATTGACCAAACGTGAGGAGCGAGAAGACAGAGGAGGTGAACACCGACGAGCCCCCTACCAAACACACTTCCAACAATGTAATCACAATAATTTGACATTACATTTTGTCTCCCCCCGGAGACGTGTTTCTCACCTCTGGTGTCACCTAGAGCGTGAAGGCTATAATGTCGGTTGCGTTGCCCTCACTCGTCCGCCTCAGTCTTGGCAGCGGCCACGACGGGCCAGCTACGACTCACTCATTGATGCCACGCAAGGTGGCGCCGCGGTCACCGCTCCTTTTTTGCGCCGTCCAGCGAATTTCAATGGGGCGGACAACCGAGTGGCACTGCCTCACCGACTGATGTGTCGCTTGCATGCCCAGCACAGCGTATTCGCAATTGCTGGGCAAGTGGGGTTGTGTCAGATTGAGACAGGGCCATATTTAGAGAACTTAAGGAACGCCCTGGGCATAATGTAATAAGTGTAAAAGTTGGCGGCCACTCTTAATGTGACTTTGCCCTCTGGCGACGTACCAGTAGAATAATTAGTTCGTGGCAGCTTTGCGCGTTGACTGTTTTTACATTTAAATAACTATGGATGGGACTACCTATAGTCTTTAGGAGAAATAGTGGTTTGAAATATATCTCCACAATACTGCGACTACAGTCGCAACTTGCTAAACGACGAAATGAGCACTATTTTTTCCTCAAATTAGATTCTATAAAATGAAATAAAAATTCCGCCATCTTGTGTAGAACACGAGCGTTTGTACACCAGCTGCGCTGCGCGATAGTTTAGGGATGCGCAACACTATATAGATTATCGATCGATAATATACGGCCACTATGGAATAATGACCGAGTTTCACGCGTGAAGAATTCATAAAATTAAAGAAAATGAAACGAGGAACTTTTCTGTGCGACGCGCTATGTTCGAATTCTGGATGCCTCAGGATTTTTTATTATTATTTCGTCTTTCCAATTTAGTACTAGTACCCAACGTACGAATACGCCATTTCGCTTCGAAATTACATTAGACTGTCTTACAGACGTACGTAATGGAATTTTTCCAATACTTCAGTTGTCGAGCGAGCCACTTGTAAATGCGATCCCTGGGCAACTGTCCCTTGTATCTCCCTCTAATTTAATTTGGTCAGGGGAATAGTGGCGAGCCTAGATGAGAAACACAATGCAATATCAACAATGTCAAAATTACGTCCTACAGCCGCAACACGCAATCCGCATATTCTCGCATGCAACCTTAGCTTATTAAGTTTATAAGAGATATTTTTTTCATGGTTTAGCGCTAGCCTGCTTCGACGTTGACACATGACATGTGATTTCCAGACCCTTTTATTCATTTAACCTGCACCAGCCAAGCTACATTATAATGATGCGATGAATCCTATAAAGTGAACAAACGTTGAATAGCAGTCGGGCACAGTGACCGACTTGTGACTTTGAGTTTGCGTTTCCGGTGCAAGTGGCACGAAACTGGGCATCCGTTAGGTGTCTGACAGTTATGGTCGCCATCTGGTGGCGTTCCAAAATAATAACTTAGTCCATTGCTGTTAAATGTTTATTTAACAATGAAATATATTATCGATAGATTTTTTTGGACTATCGACCATCCCAAAGAACCAAACAGTGAATTGATATTTGGCTGGTTGTTGTTGTCCCTCGCGTCGTCTTCTGACCCCGACTCTCGATCCCTCGATACTCAGGTAGCAGGAGCCACCTGAGTTTTATTGGTAGAATACATATATGGTTTGCCATTGCCTTATTATGCACAGTACCACGAGCCAATCATACGATCGACTACACCGGGAATTGAACCCAGATCCGCTAGTCAGAGAGCGAGCACGCTTCCCACTCGGCCAGGTCGGCTGGATTGACCAGATTTGGCTGGTTAATCACCTCTAATTACAATCTTGTATTTCAGTATTCCGAATTATTCGCTTCACATGCAAGAAGTAAAAGAAAAAAAAAATACAAAAGGGAACAAAAAGCTTAACTAATGATAGTGGAAAATTGGAGCTGCGCATCTAATTTTAGATGATGACAGAAAATAAATTTGTTTGATGCAGAATTACATTTTCTGCGAAGTTACTCCGAACCGAAATCATGCTTAGCCGGTCAAGGCAATGACATTATCAGTTTCGCTACAACCAAATTTAGGTTCTGAGAGCGCTCGACTGCAGATAATGAAGTACTTTAATGGTGATCTTCGCTGTATGTACAGGGTGGGTGCGAGAAACATGACCATAAAGATGGATCGCGAAACTGCGAAACAAATTGGTCGGACATTGTTTCTTTCGCTTCACAAAATATGAGAATCTGATAAATGTTATCTCGTCGTTTGATCAATATTGGGTACGTTCCTTTCAAAAAAAGGAATCCGTTCCAGTTCCTACAGTTATTGAACTAAACCTTATCGTTCCTACACTATATTCGTAACAAGCAAAAAGAGCCTAATACGTGTGAATGCGAACGTATTATTTTTTTTTCAAAATATTAAAATAAAAAGATGAAAAATTTAATGTTTAATTGAGAAAATAATTTACCAAATTAATTATTTAAATGTTCTTCACACAGTAAAAGGAACAAGTTCCAAGTGTTTTTTCCTAGTAAAAGAAAACCGTTCTTAGGAACGGAACTTTTCCGTTCCGTTAGTACCCAACAAAACATTTCTATGCTGCACGTATACACGTTGCTCGAGCATACTATACACGAAGAGAGTTCGTAGATTCAGTTTAATTGACTATTCGAATACGCCACGAAACATTTCACAATAGGTGAACTATTTAGGCCAAGGTGAATTCGGCCATACAGACTGTGTTTTGACATTGCAACTTTGGGTTTTTGCAAAATATTGCGTGGCAATAAAAAGGCATAGCATACACGGGGAAATGTGTATCACTCGCTCAAGTACGCTCACCTAAGTGTATAGTGGTGTTTACTGCTACTACCCTTTTATATCAATATGACGAACATAACTGGACGATTTCGTAAAAACAGAAGCCATAGTACTATGGGCACGGCTGGCGGCAATACTCGTGTAGCGTATGAATGATGCAACTGGTTGACGTCCTAATTGCGAAACCAAAATGCCATTGTGGCCAAACAACCATCACACTTTTCTACAATCCAAATATAACTTGTATGATCCGCGACAGATGCTGTTGGAAATTTAAGAATGCACAATCCGAGAAATTAAATATACACTGTATAGAATAAGAAGGCGATATCCGGAGTGGAGAGTCGCATTGGGTTCGTGTTTTTAGCTCAAATGTGCACAACTCAAGAATTGTCCTGAAACAATCTATTTCCACCCATGACCACTTAAAAGCTCCACTAGAAGCATTAACAATTGTAATCAAATGGCATACGAGAATACTCGTAACAAGCAGTGACACTTTGAACTTTATTAGATTGGATTTAAAAAGATCATAATGCATTATAGACTTTATGTTTCATTATGATACTTAATACCGCAAAATCGACGCATCGAAGAGCATTTTCATTTGTATCTTCATTTCTATATTTCTTCATTTATTTTATTAATTAGCATGATTGTAGATAAGTTTTTGTGCGTTTTTTATTTATTTATTTTTTGTTGTTTCTGTGGATTGTATCTTTTGTCAGAAACTTGTGGACGAGAGTGGCTAAAAATTTCACAACTGTGTCATAATGGTACATCTTTGCACTTGCTGATATCGATGAGCGGACTGTGGCCGTATGCCTGCGGCGGGACGCGTTTTTTGTTTTTTGTAAATGTAAACAGGTGCGCCCTCATATAATGCAATTAGCATCTCGAGGGCGCAAAACAAAATTGCGTGAATTATTATCTATTATTGTCGAATCTTGCATAACTGTATTGAATAAAGTTCACGTTGATATAAATAAAAAAAAAAGATTCCGTCCTGAAAATAGTGCCTTAAAAATATTGACATATCTCAACCGCGAGAATAACGACTGAAAGCAACATTGTGTCCAGAAACAAGGACCTCGTCAGCGAAGATATAATGGCAATCGACGGTAATGGGGACACATGAAGTTAACTTTGCTTGTTTATCCACAAAGGTGTCTGTCGGGTTACAGGTGGATACAACCGCAGTCCTTCCCTCCCCCCCCTTCTCTACCTGACATTGATTAATGCCAGACAAACATACGCTGAAAAAAGCATCAGTTGTTTTTTTGTATGTGTGCGGTGGTGTGCTCGCATAGACAACAACGGGCTTTAAGCAAACATACGCTTGATGGTTCAAGTGGTAGCGATGGTGAATTAGTGAAATAAGCGTGCGTGCAGGCGGGCTTTCGTCTGCCGTACACGCACGTGACATTTCGCACATGAGCAAACGGCTACATAGAACGGCGGCAAAAAAAAAAATAACACTATATTTAATTCCAAATATAGCGTGTGCGGAGCAATACGTATACTTTGCAGCGCAAAGTCTATTTAGATACGAAGTCACAGGTGAGATTTTTTTTATGCGGATTAAAGAGCGGGTAGCGAGGAGCATACGCGCACGTAAAAAAATGTAACGATTCCATTGTAATGTTGGTTATGCGCATAATTTCGGGAGACATCAATTTTTTTTTTGTAGCCCGAGGCTATACCTCGCATCAGAAACGAACGTGTAAACTTTGGTTTGCACAAACACTGTAAACTGAGGCGTGGTTTGAAAAAAAAAAAAAAATAAATAAAAAATAGATCCAGAACCGTCGGGTCGGCGTAGGGTGCGTCGAAAGTGCCGACTTGGGAAAACTGGAAAAGGAATGAATGACTGATATGTATCTGAACAACAAAAGATCTTTCATTCGCAGATGTCATTGATACGACGTTGCTGAAGAAAGTAAATATGATTTCGGGGCTCTGTCGTTGCTCATCATCATATATGATAATGAAGTACTTGAAACCCCCGAGAGACGAGCGGGGTGAATGCATACAACAATAAGGCGGTGCGAGGTGTCCAAAGGCTACACACAAAAGGAGGGTTTGCTTAAGAAAAAAATAGAAGAAAAAAAAACATGAGCGCGCGTGCGCAAGAAACCAAAAGCTATTTCCTGTATTTATGTGTACGTGTACAAACAAGTCAGACTGTGACGCGATCGAAGAATCATCCACCAGGCACAAGAATAGGAATAGGCAATATTTTAATTTTCACCAGTACCCCCAGTACCTCGTACCAGTAATTTAAACCCTACTATCCGATTTTTCCTGACAATGATTCACACTTTCCATTTTCATCCCCCACCTCCATGTGTATTTCTTTCACGATAATGATAAATTAATAAAAAATAAGTAGCAAATGTTAGCAGTACCTGTACCAGGTTTCACGCACACCACTGCCATCTTCAGCTAGCATCATGAGTTCGTTTTGTGTACTATGCATATTTTGATGCTTGTGGATATCATCGCTGACTTAATCTACGCTCCTGTAATATTTCTCATCTCGTTATGTTTTCCAGCCCGTTTTTCCATACATTCGAATGTGTCGGTGTAGAAAATAAGGTGAATCTTGGAGCCTTAAATTTGAAACTGTTATTTGTTTCGCTAGATTTATCGACTAGAATTATCGATTAAGTTCTGTGACAAATTGAGCACTCTTAAAAAAAAATAGAAACTAAAGTATTGGTATACAAAAAATAACTGCTATACAACAATATTTTTCTCTAAATGCACTGCTTAATGTAATTTTTTTTTAATTAACGTAATTAAATAGTTGTGTATGCTAAAAATATCCTTTAATTTAACGGAATGCGAAACGAGAATGTGAATGAAAAAAGTCAAATGTCTTATCAATGTACATGTGAATGCAGAGTGGCATCATGCAAATATTATGCGAAGCTTTGTTCATTGACCGTCACTTTCTCCAAGTTGATCATATGAACATGAAGTATATATTATTTCGAAAGTGTTGCAAAATACCTACGCACGCGTAGACTTCCTATATCAATCGCGTGTCCATCGGTCACACATCGACGACGCGGCCCGGTAGCCAAACCGCAAAGAGCTAATGCCGAGTTATATAATGGTGTCATGCATGCAACGCTGTACCGGTTGATTGCAGGCCAAGCAACCAGTTTCCTCAATTTAAATCGAGAAGCAACCGACCAGACTTGCGCAAACAGATAGGGTAACAACAGGTAGCCAAGCCAGCTAATGTAATTCTATTGCCTGCCCACACTGAAATTTAAAGTGTCTTAATTTAACAATGAAAAGTTGTTTTTGACGAGAACCATTCACTTTTAAAAAAAAACAACGTATTGATTTGCATTATTCCGTGGCTTGAGATGTAAATAAACAACGTTTAAAATAGAGTGATACGGTACAAATATTTTAATTTTGTCAGTCTTTGAAGAGTGCTTCAGAATTCCGAAGATGAATTGTGATTAAAATTGGGTAAATTGTACATCTCGCGGTTGCTTACCTTTACAGATCGAATAGCCATATAGTCATAATATATAT
The DNA here is from genome assembly GCA_033995665.1 of Melogona broelemanni. Lineage (NCBI taxonomy): Eukaryota > Metazoa > Arthropoda > Diplopoda > Chordeumatida > Chordeumatidae > Melogona > Melogona broelemanni. Next base: position 17,285 of record JAUJYS010000155.1, on the reverse strand, counting down.
GAAAGTAAAATGCATCCTGCTCAAATACGCAGGACTTTTCGGACACCTCGATATAAGGAGAATGCACTTTGAGAACGCATTTGTCTTTTGAACTCCAGAAGCTCAGTTCAGTCAGTTGATTGACATAGATTTATGGTGCGACTGATCATGATTCGATTCCCGTCGCGGGCAATAGCACAGAATATTACGACGGAACAGTAACATATAAAATAGGAATTCGGAACTTATGTCATTTTAAAACCACTTTCTAATTTATTAATGTAATTTCTAGCCTTCCTGTTCAACTATAGAGAAACATTTCTTTCCGAACAGGAAGACAAAAAAGCAAAAAAAAAAAAAAAAAAAAAAAATATATATATATATAAAATTGGAATTCGTGACTTTTCTCATTTTAACCGGGTTACTAATTTAATGACATTTCTTGCCTTCCTGTTGAACTCTAGTGGAGGAAGGGGGGGGGGGAATCCCTATAGAATGGCAACTGCATACTCCTTCTAGAGAAGTACCACTAGCAATTTCCTTTAGCAGAATCTAAAACTCTGTAGCATTAATATCACCTGGCGTAACAAATGAGAGTGAATTGCAACGAAAATGCTCGTGGACGCTGTTGTTACAGGAACGTAAATTGTTACTAGAAAATGAAAAAGAGGGGGGGGGGGAGCGATGAAAAGGTGAAGTGATAAAAGTAATATAATTTTAACTGCACGCGAGTTTTCTACAAGAAAAACTAAAGCAGAGAGAACTATCTTTTTCCAAGAATTAATAAAACGGGTATTTAAAAATGGTTACGACGTCTATTAATGACTTCAAGGCATAATAAAATAAGATGATTACAATAAATGGTGCTCAAATTTTGAAAATAATGAGTTAATGGCACGTGTTTTGCAATGCACAGTGCGTTGGTTCTCCGCGAGGGGCGCTTGGGTCGCGCCCAGCGTCGTATTAATGGGTGCCTTAATGACCGCTCGCTGAAGTCTTTAATCGCATTGATGCGATAGACATGAACTCCTAATTGGATTTAAGATAAAATAAATTACTTAAATGTCAAGCGCAAAATCGACTGTGCGCTGGCCAATTAAAGAGCACCAATTAGCAGCATCTCCACAAATAGGAAAAATGAAAACGAAATTATATTGTCTAATCGCAATATCATTAGGTGGCGCAGCTACTGTTATTCCCTTCTCGTTTTAATTATGGTGGCAATTTTTAAACTTTCTTTTTTTTTTAACGAAATTGTTGAACTAATTTGTCAACCAATTGTTATGTCAATAATTTCATGAGCTTCAGAAAATGGAATCAGATAAAATAAATTCAAATATTTTTTTTTATTTTCTGGAGAAAACAAATTACGTAGTCAAGGGAGCACAGAAAGCAAAAAGTTCAGAAAGTACGAACAAAAAGCAAAATGCGTAAAGGGTTATGGAATGTCGTTATTAGTTGTCCGTTTTTCGAAAATGAAGCGTTGATTACTGGCGAAATATATTTTGTCAAGCTCAAGCTAATTTCAGTATTCATCAAATCTAATTTGCAACGTGAACATGACATAGCTAAATATACAAGAAGCAGGCCCAACTGTCAGTGCAAGAACCTTAACATTCCCTGCACATTCATTCGAACGAGTAGAATGCAGTTGAGCGGATCGAGAGAATCAAGAGAAAGCGGGTTGGTCTATCTATTACCGGGTCATTAACGAGCCACCCGCCTAGATATAACCAGAAGCGCGGGAGACGAAAAGAATTACGACCGCTTGTAAATCCTACTACAGCTGCCAGAATATCAATCCGAAACCATTAAACGACCAAAAATTATAGCCGCCAAGCTTTTTTGGGTTGGAAGGATGCCGAACGCGGTTCAGAACTGTAGCCGGAGTCGTCCATTAAATCCGAGCGACCCTCACGAAGCGATGCCGTCGAATATAGTCATTTGACAGTCGTAAAGCTAGCTACCTGTGCAGCCGGCCAGAGAACTAGAGGGAAGAAGCACTGTGGGGGTAACACAACAGCAGCAACAACAACAAAAAATGCATTTACTTTTCGTTCCATCACGAATGCATAGCAGGAATTCCAGTTATGCGCGGTGCGACTCTTTCCTCCCCGATTAATTAACGGAGTGGCGCTTCTACGCCCGAGACCCGCGTCAAAACTTAACTACTTTCTTCAACCCCAGTATTATTTTTCCATAATTGTAATGCTGTAATTGTGGCACATATTTTTTTGAAAGGGAACGGCTGGCATGAAACGCCGAATATAAATTTATATTCGAAACATTTTCGTTTGAAACCATAAAATATTTTAATTAAGAGTAAATACCAGTATTCAAACCTAAATTAATGTACCGTGATTCTGACATATAACGTCGAGAGACTGAAAAGCTTGAGGAAAAAAATAGATTTTAAAATTCCCAACATTTTTAATTTTCTTTAAAAGAATTTTTTCATTTATTACTTCTAAATTTATCTTAGTTTTTCAATCATAGAAATTGTGTTGCTCATTGGTCTTTCACATTTTGTGATTCTCGAGGTTAACAGTAATTGTATTTATAAGGCTGAACAACCATGAAAAGAAAATAATATATATGATCACAATGGCTTGCTAACTTCAGAATTGATACACAACACATTATGCAGGTGGAAAAATCTTAAGAGCACACGCGCGCTTTGGCTGAACGCGGTGCCCTGGGAAGGTGCCCAAGGTTCGCGCTACCCTCCCTCTCACAAAACTGGAAAATACCAAAAGCTATTTCGGAGTTTTGGACTATTAAAAACGAACGACCCAGGTGCCACCGTTCAGTATACGACCGCTTATCACCGTTTTTAGCGAAACAAACGCATAAATAAACCGTTGCTATCATTACATGATTATATGAGTGCGTGTCTATGTAATTGTACGCATTTTACGGAAAGAGGGAAAGGGATCTGAAAGGGGACAAAATGCGAGAAATGTTATCTTTTTAACAACCAACCCGAGTTGTTTACCTGTATATGTCAAGCAACTATAAGTCATATTGGTTAAGATATGGCGTCCAACCCATTGCAGTATGTTTTGTACCTGATACAAGGTGGAAAACATCTTAAATAATTATTTAGATGTTTCTTTTTTCAATTAAGTAATACTAGAACACAGTACTTCGAGGTATTTCAATGTAAGGCACATTTAAATTGAAGTAATTTATATCTCTTTGTATGCGATGTAGTAAATTCACATGCACTTTGCGGATTTCAGCATAGGAATCATTTTTATGAATTTTATTTCTACGGAATTAAATGAATACCTTTGACAGAGTATAGTAGGAAAATTAATAACGCCGGAGGTTACAAATAAAATTGAGCCATCAGGAAATACAGAATGAGATAGAATGGGGGATATTTTTACGAGAACGACGCTATACTTTTGATTATTGGCGAACTTCAGGGAGAGAGAGAGAGAGAGAGGCTTGTAATTCTGTTTTCTACACAAAAATAACTTTGAAAATAAAAAGAGATTCTGCATCATGCAGCGATGGTGAGGCAGTGGTCGTGGTTGCCAAACACGTGATGTGAAGAAAGAAAATAGCAGCAAGCGTGACCAATTAAGGACCCCTTGTACTCAACCGTACCATACGTTAAAAAGTGTCCCGAAAAAAAAATATTACTCCTCAAACGGCGGACACATTTTTGGAGTCAATTAATGCAAGTGAGTGTAGCCATAATCGAGTATAAGCTCTCTTCCGCCCTCACGCCCTCTTCTCCACCCTCGTCCTTCCTCATAACGCAATTGCGGATTTTTTTTTTCGCCTCGCCAAAGTCTCTCTGCATGATGGAGGGCATTTCCTTATTGCTAACTAAGTTACTCTATTGACGTGCTCGTTCAGAAGGAAGCAAAACGGGCAACGTTTCAAAGTAAACAAATCCGTTGACGCGCTATTTAGGAAAATCGGCAATTTATTTTCTCGATCCTGTGGTGAACGAATAATTTTGCGTAGCCTCCATCCAGATTGGGGGCAAATAACTCTGTTCACATTTTTGTAAACAATTTTGTGCCTTAATAACATATGCGAAAAATTATTACGTCATGTGATGAAAGCTATTGGGCGCTATCGGAGAACGTTCCAATTAACTTTTAAGTGTAATTTCTAATGTAATTTTCTCTGATATGGAAAAAAATGAATGCTAGTTTCGTATGGCTGATTTAAGGAAATAAATAAATTTGGTAAACAATGCACTTGCTATGACAATATGTGAGGGGCACATTTTCACCAGTATGATTCGTTCGATGGCTACGTTCGATTATTGTACAATTCGTCTAGCTCAATGGGTACGGCAACATACTGCGGTGCGGGCGGTTCCGGGTTCGATTCCCAGCTCAGGCTCCCGTTTATTCGATCCTGGAGTAGTGAAAACGTACCCTCCACATATTTCCACAGCAGCATGAGGGATACATAATCTCCTGTTGCAATATTCACTACAGTGAGGAAAACCCCCCTAAAATAAACGAAAGCCCACGCCGGGAATCGAACCCGGTGCCTGCGCACCGCTCAGTTTTAATACCGATTGGGCTACGTCAGACTGAGTTGGCTTAACGATGAATGCACTGAACTAATTTAAAAATGTGCGGATTCCAAAATACAGGAACAATATGCATACAGCCTGAATAGTCTGTCACTTTTGAACTTTTAACGAACTTTCTAAAAAGAACTTTCTAAAAAAAAGTAAGTTTCTGAACTTATGAAAAGGAATTTGTAGAATATACATGTAATTCTACTCTCTATACAATAAATAAAAGCTTTATCAGACTATTTATATAAATCCCACACGCACAGTGGTACACATTGTGCACCCTCTTCCCGAGGGCTACAACCACCTTCCACTTTATTTGCTGACCATATGCGAGTACGTAGTAATAACCCTTTTTTGTGGATTACGGCTACATCGTAGGTGGCAACTAATCGCTGAACGAATCCCCTTAGAGAAGAAGCGCCGAGATTATGAACAGGAAACCCAAGTGCGAGTCAAATTAAAATTGACATGAATAGCAGGTTGATCTCCATACGAAATGCGGGTAAGGCGCCCTGCATGTACCAAAGTACAGGTATAACCGTATCAAACCTCACCAAGACACATCACGATTCCAAGAGGTGGTCCTTTAGAACTATTTGAAAAGGAAAATCCCAAAAGTGTTTCGTAAAAATAGGAACACGCGCTTTCCTGTTATAGCATCGCGGAACACGTACATGCAGACGACTGTGGTAATCCCGCTGCTCTCAAAATTCGCAGTCAAACTTTTTTAGACAAAGATTTTTACAATTGCGCATTTCCCTGGTGTTGCATCGTTGCTTTTAGACGGAGTATGCCCCAGTATTATTTTAAAATAAATTTACGATTTTTTTTTACAGTTTTACAATTACAATTTGTACTCGCGAGCAGCCCCGGGTGGGGGGCCTATGGCGGGGGTCAGTGACCAGTTTCTGAAATAACCTATTTCGTTTTTTAATATCCTCCCTTTCTCTGTTTTGATCGAGGAATAGCCTCGGATAACTATTTTTGCGAACTTCTTCTTTTTTTTTTTTAAATCACCGTAGCGCCTAGTGCACTACAGGATTACTGCACCCTCATGTCTCTATGGAGATGTGCGAGGGGCAGGAAAGGGAAGGGAAGAGGGATGCAACATCTCCCTCCCTCAACTGTTTCGATCGAGGAATAGCCTCGAATCTCATACGAAATGTGATATTCATCTCACCATCACTACAAAGTCAATCTTGATGAAAAGGATGCATTCAAATCGGGTAACCATTTGTTTCGCTATCAAGAAAGAATAATTCTTCGAACCATGCTCGAACCAGCCACCTGGACGGTCCAGTCCCACAAACAACGAAATGACGGAGTTAAAGATGCGCTGGAAGAAACAAGTGCTATAGTCAGAAAAAAACGTGTGTCTTGCGGGCACAGCGCAGATAAGAGGAGATAACTTGAGCTCGAGTGGTTGCGGATGACATTCAACTCTCTTCACTTGGAGATACGTGGAGATACGTTGATCCGACACTTGTGAAGGGTCCAGCCGTCAGGGGGCGCAGCGATCACAAAGGGGGGGACAAAAACCTAATACGGCTAATTATCGTAGATGCGAGGGGACCACAACGCGCAATTGCGCTCTTCCCGAGAGCAGATCACAAGTGGGGTGGCGAAAATCGTGCCCGCGCTCGAGCCTTTCATTGCTAAATTGTAATTACTATTGTGAAGATATTGCGCATGCCGATGCAGGTATGTCGTAGGAATCACGAGTTCTGCACTCCATTTCCATCTTGGCTTTTCACGTAACCGTCCGCATTCAGTTTGAGTCAGAATGGCAATTTTAGTCATGGTACGCCGTGTTTTGAAAACTTTTAGATGCAACGACAAAATGATCAAAACTACCAATGTTTTCACTATGTAATTCGTGACTATCGTTGCACAGTTAATCAAAAACTTTGCGCGAAAAATAAATTTGATCAATCGTGAAGCATTAGAACAATCATGAAGCATTTGAACAATCATAAAGCATTTGATTCATCAGGAAGGAAGCATTTTTTCAATCTTACAGCATTTGATCAGTCATGAAGCCTACCATGTATGAGCAATAATATTTCAGTGAATGCGTTGTAAAACTGAGAACTTGTATTAAAATTGGGAACTTTTCCACTTCCTACCCGTGGGCAGCCGTGTGAGGAGCAGCAAAAATTTAGCCTTTCAGTTCTGTGATGTTCAATTCTTACTCGCCATTTAAAAAGAAATATCACGCATATTGTCGCCGCTCTTCCTCTCTTCCATTCTCTGACACACGGAGACTGGAAATTCGAAGATGTTATCACACCATAAAAAGTTCAACACAAAAATAAAAAATAGAAGCTTAACTTGGAACTTCCCACAATTCGCAATTGTACAACGTCGTGACAATTTGTTACATTAGTAACCATATAACGATTTCAACACGAGTCCGCGGATGACATTACAATATCAAATCGTGCATATCATATTCACGATTTTTCTCTTTTCAAATCACGTCATGTGTTGTGTTACTCGCCTACATTAAGAGAAACCACCAGACGAGGTGGGGGGGAGATAAGTTGTCTGAAGGTTTTCCAACAACCATGATAGGAGAGCAAATTATGGTCATTCTGTATTCCCCCAAGATATAATTACCTAAACATAAAGGAGCTGCTGTTTGATACACGTACTCGAGTTTGGAGTTTTCAAATTTAGCTACGAATGTAATCCGGAATTCGCATCTTGTTTTGCTACTAAATTACTAAACACACTTAACCTCCATGACAGTCCATGATAAAATAAATAAAATAAAAATAAAATATTAGATCATTACCTTGCTGGTACCCGTAACATTTTCTGGAATAACAACACAAGTACTTGTCCATTTCGCCGCCAAAAAGCCAATTTCTGGCCGAATCCACGGAATTAGATTACTGAAACGAGAAAACATTCCAATTTTCAATTTCAAATTTATCCTTATTTGGATTGGGAAACTGCATCAAGTCTAAATGAACAATTTTGACACAACAGATGCAATAACATAAATAAATACATGAAGGATACATAAACGACTGCAGGCAGGTCCCTTAGCAAGCGAATTATACAAATACACAACCGACCACAAGCATGGGCCTTAACATCGATTGTGAAAATATACAATTGCTAAATGGTTAAAAAAGTATAAATTTAAAGACATAACTGACAGTGCGCCACCAGCAGACACAATTAATGTTAAGGCCCATGCTTGTGATCGGTCGTAACTAAATTTTCTACGTTTTAACAGATGCAATGCGTGTCCAACTTGCGCCGAGACTGTCAGAGAAGGAGAGGGATGTTCGGGAAACGATGGCTGAAAACTGCTGGGAACTGACGAGCAACGTGGCAGAAGAAAAAAAAGGACGAGAACCGAATTCGAACGGTTTAAAAGCGCCCACTCATCATCACCGCAGCACACGAACACACTCTCGCTTTCTGTTTCACCCCCCAACTAGACCCCCGAGCGCATCTTTTCCTTTATTTACTGTTTGCCACGATTCTCTCTCTCAAAGAGGTGGTTAACCTGTCGCATTCCGTCATCAAAACTCGAGGGTTTTCACATTGTGATCGCGGGCCTCGACCGCACGAAGGACCATTTTCTAATCGTGATGATCACTCGAGAGCGCTGAGCGATCTGATGCCCGTGAGATCCCTTGACAAAACTAAGCGCTATACGACTTATGGCTAGGTGCCCAGAACCCACATAAAGAGGTGGCAACATGGGGCAAAGAAGCCTACGCACTCCTCTCGTTTATATTTGTTAAGGTGGCATTAGTAAAACAATAATGTCGTTTTGCTATCAAATAAAATATAAACATTGAAGGAGTTTATAATTGAAACATAAAGTTGAAATGTTAGTTATAAGAAAATATACGCTGGTCCGTTCGGGATGATGATGAACGAGATCGCATTACATCGCGGTTCATTTTTTATTACTTAATCATTTAAATCAATAATTAAAGAATGTTAATCGTGGTAGATTTTCTTCAACTACGCTACTATTTCAATTCAACTAAATGTTTTGTACTCTTCTTCAATTTTAATTTTTGATGAACTGTCGACGTTGTATTTCGGTAGATACAGATGCTCATGTAATGTGATACTGTAAAAGATAAATAACGGTAACATGGCGATTGTAAATTGACAGCACGTGACATTTTTTTAAACGCTGGCTGAATAATTAGCATTGCAAGAGATTATGTGCCCCTGCGGAGCACGTTATCACCAGTACACAGGATCAAATATACGAGAGCGTAGGCGCCGGGAATCGAACCCGGGACTGCCGCTCTACGTGGTGCTTCGCATACAAACTACATGTGCAAGGAATGACATAATGTTATGCAAAATCACCCTGTACCAGCAGCACCCCATCCCCAACCGTCAACCGTTCAGCACATCGTTCGATGACAAATAATCCGTAAAGCAATAAGGGCTACGCAGCCTTCGCATAATGCGTGTATCTACCATCAGTGCGCGCGTTGCTACCGCGGCAAAAACCAGTTTTTCTGTTCGCATAGACGAGCGTAAGTCATGCCAGAGTGCACGAGCAAAGATATTATACCCTGAAAGATCCGGATAATATTGTAACGCTTCAACCGGCCGATACATTACAATACAAGATGTTTATAACACACTCGTCACACTCGGACATGCCAGTCCATTGCGATGATTCAATTTACGAAACAAACATAATTGAATTTTCCTTGTGGTTTAGCTTACAAATTAAGCTGACATTGAATTTTTTATTTTTAAAACATTGAATATTGAATATTTCTTGCCTGAAGAGTACAGTGGCCACTGCTTTATTTTCGTTGCTCAGTAACAAGCTGCAGTCGCCGTAGTCCAGGCGGTAAAGCAACCGCCTGTCGTGCGGCGATTCGCCGGTTCGATTCCCAGCTCGAGCTCTCCTTTATTCGATCACGGGGTACTAATAAAATGAGCTACTACGCAAATGATACATCGTTTATATGAGTGCAAAATCTCTCCTGTTGTGATTAGGGCCAACTTATGGTCATTGATTGTCAAAAAATAATAATGATCTATATAATTCTAACGAGTCATTATAATAGATGTAAAATCCTTGCACATGGAATATTATCTACAATTTTTTGTTGAATTCCTTTAAGAAGAGTACAATATTTATCAATTTTATTTTAAATCACCGTAGTGCCTAGTGCACTACAGGATTACTGCACCCTCATGTCTCTATGGAGATGTGCGAGGGGCAGGGAAGGGAAGGGATGGGGAATGGCTGCTGGAATAGCCAGGCTGCAGGCAGGCTGCAGGATCCACCACTAAGCTCTAAACTCCATAATGGAAACTCAGGGGTGACGCCAGTACCCCAGGCTAACGAATAAACGAAAGCCTGCGCCTGTAATCGAACCCGGGACAGTCGGCTTCGTAGGATGTTGCCATTCCCACTGAGCCATCGGTACGTACAATATTAATCATTGTACACTTCTTAATAGAGTTGAACATAAAAGTGAAGATAATGTCTGTAAAAATGTAAATCATATTACAAAAATATAAACCCAAAATAAATTGTTCGGTACAAATAGGTTCCACAGCAATATTTTTTTTTTCTTCATTTTAATGGCCATTCTGTTTGAATTTGGTTGTGGATTGGACTGGGTCAAATTTGCAAATCGAGCAAATCAGAGCAGACTCAGATAACAATGTTTAAATACAACGGTCCGAAAATATCTGTCATAATGGGAGGCTATTTACGTACTCAAGGAAATTAGACGCGAAGGACGAACAAAAAGAGAGCATGGTCTTGAGAATTAATTTCTTTCCCGGGTTGAATATTCAATGGTCCATATGTCCGTCCACTAATTACCACAATAGGTACAGTATATACACACCCACACACATGCCTTGTCCGTGCTGGTTCGAATGGCTTTACAGATAAGCGTTCGTTGCCAAGTATAGGCCACCATATGTGAGACTCCAAATTGTCTATGTTAGAAAATATATTTTAAATGATACTCATCTTATTGGTTACTCATCTTATTGGTTGAATTTCTATTAAATCGGCAATTGCAACAAAATTGCAAAATAAACTGCAGAAATGACCACATTGCTAAATTATTTTTAGAACGCATATTCGCATACTCATGATTGCTAAATTATTTTTAGAACGCCTATTCAAAAGGAATAGTCATTTTTCTTAGGTTTGTGGACTACAATTGGTGGGTACCAAATTTCTTTTAATTACACAAAATAATCACGCAATACGAACATGTTGAAAAAAGCGAATTTCGGTTAATGTTTACTTTTTATTTTTGGTTTAGTAATGATTTTTAATTTTAATGGTGAAGAAAACTGATTGAATTTCGTTAGTAAAGAAAACCTATTCAATTTTATTAGGGAACAGGAGCAAAATACAACTTCTTGAATCAGATACGAAGAATCAAGAATAAAATTTTAAGTAAAGCAGTCAAATATCTGATACATCCGTATAAAGCTAAAATATTTCAAATATTGGACACCTATTCGCGCTTTCGTGTACGCGTATGTGATTAATTTTTTATGTTTATCAATCGCCACTGTTTGATGAATTCAACGACTTGTAATGAACGAATCACATGAACAGTAGTTAATAGTTAATAAGAAAATAAATTGGAATTAGTGTTAAATAGGAAAAGTGCTCACGTTCGCCGTGACAGGTGCAGAACTAACACTCTCTTCTACATTATTTAACAATGTTTCATAACATCGTTAACTAGCTATAAATATTTAAACTAAATAAATCAATTTCTGCATGCTTTGGAAAAATGTTGATTATTTATACACATATAAATAATGGTAATAACCGATTTCCATCTGTGGAATAACTTACAGGCTCGCTAAATCGAGATCTCAATCAATATATTCATCAACTTCGGTAGTTACATTACCGATATAAATAAGAAATGGGGTAATAGTCAGGCGTAACACGGCTTCTACAGTTGGCTGGAGACTCGGGCCATGGCCAGAGTCCAACGTAACGCATCGTCATCTCGAACGAAGAAGAAAAAGCTTTCACTGGGCACGACGGCGCGAAGCCCCCGCAAATGATCTTGTCGTTAATACGCTCTTTGTGGCTGCCAAAGAACATTTTCATTTAGCGGCCTTGCCAGTCAGGATGGCCAATTACAAGTACACTGGTGGATGGAGGAGGATGAGGAGGACGGGATGTTTCTGGCTCGGGGTGCCCCGGGGAAAGTAGGGGATGACCAGGACCAGGGGCCGCAAGATGGTGCTGCCAGTTGAGTAAAAATGCAGTTGGGGTCGGAGGGGGGGTAATGTAAGGCGGCTGCCAAATGTCGGCCAATGTCGCCAGTGTTGAAGATGGCGAGCAAAAACTCTCCGTCTCTCACCCATCACCCCTTACTCCGATCACCCCCCAAAACTGGGCGCCGTGGTGTTCTAGTTTGCTGTCGATAAAGTATCGCTTGGACGCGGGGAAACGGTGGTAACGATGTGAATTTGGCCGCGGGAGCGTGAAATATTTATGTGGAAAATCTGAAAGGGAGAAAACAGGTGCGCGTCTCGCTTGTCTAGTGAGGAGGCAACGAAACAAACGATAACGATTTCCGCAAATTTTGTGGCACGTACCGGACAGTTAAGATGGGCGCTGTCGAGTGGACATGATCAAGAGCGCTTGTTCAAGCCTTCCAGTATGTTGATAGATGGACGCATTATTTGGCACTCGACCCAATTCGTGTTACGCACTCGGCGCAGAGGTGCACTTAGGAATTTTGAAAAAAAAGGAAGATTGTTTTAAATCGGATGGGACGCTTTTCAACTCAGCTTTCAAAGTAATATCGCAAAGAACAACTTTTAAGCAGTAAGAAATTGATAAGACATAAACTATTGCAGGCATGTCCCTCAACAATCGAGTAACATCAACATATGCAGATCGGCATTTGTTCAATTTTATAAAAGCACAACTGAGCACAAGCTGGGCCTTACAACATCGATTGCGCAAAGAACCTTTAACCCTCTCAGTGTTTTTGACGAGCTAGGCTCGTCATGGACACTGTGTAAATAAAAAATTCATAAATAAAAAATTACATTAAATTACAATTTAGAACTTCTGAAAATTGTTTCAGATCGGTTAAACCTTGATAAAAACAACTTTAAAGTTTTTTAACACAATTATTTTTTTTAATTTTCTTTAGAATAAAATGTTAAGCATCCACGCAGATTATTGCTAACACTGATTTCTACGTAAAATTAACATAGGCCGGGCTATGTAGAAATAAATTTAATATCTAAAATATATTCGTTAAATTGCATTAACACAAGAATAATGAATTATTGTTTATATTACAGATGAATAATAGCTATTTAACATTTATTTTCTCGCAATACGGTATCGTATTTTACGCCTATGGTTAAATCAGATTTACGAATTTATTTTGTAAATCAATCTCGTCCCGGAATACATGCAATCATCGTCCAAATTCTTCCGCATGTGTTGGTCTCAAGTTCCTGCCCCATCAGCGATGTACATAACATTCGCATGCTGGATCCAGGTAACATGAAGCTGTTGGCATCGGCTGAAACGCCGTGCGAAGTTGTTTTTTTTTGTACTTCCCCGTTCGTTTCTTGTGCAGGCTAGAAATCTCTTTTCCGAAATGGTTCCAAAAAAATCATCTTATCCTCATATTCTGTCTGTGCCAGTCAAGAAGTTGCAACGCGTGGGGGACAAGTTTAGAGACTTCATAAATTTCGCACGATGATGTTTCTATTTTCATCGGTCGTTCGTGGAAATGAACTTTAAGGCATATTTAATCCGCGCAACCGCTTCAAAGCTGCCAAGCAGCAAGTCCGCCGGGGTTTTTTTTCTGTCCGTCCCTCTTCGGGCTTTTCTTTTTCCGCGTGCACCGTGTCAATTAGAACGAGCGTTGAATTACTTCTTGGCAAGCAGTCGACGTGCATGACGGGTTGAGCAGGCAGCTCGTACAAGCCAAGATGTCCATCATTTCTTTTCTCTTTGGGTGCTGCTTTCTGCTAGCGTAAACACAAACTACTTGTACGTACTGTATTATCGGGGACCTCGTTGTGTACACTAGTTAGTAGGTAGGTCTCAATATATACAGAATATTCGCGAATATATTCGAGCATATGTGTACACAGTCGACGCTTGTTAGTAACCCATCCACTTGACATATGCCAACGTAAGTACAACGAGTACGTATTGATGACGTGCGTGACGTCATGATTTAAACATAAATAAGTGAAATGCAAAATTACGAACGACTTGTCTTAACCAAGTCCGCATTGCAATCGTCTGTTCTGCGGTCGGTCCCGGGGTCGATTCCCGGCGCGGGCTCTCGGTTATTCGAACCCGGAGTTCTGGGGAAAATGTGACCCTCCTAAATAACCAAAGAAATCCGATAGGTACATAATCTCCTGTGGTGAGATTCACTACTGAGATTTTTAAAAAATAAAAATAAAAGATCTAATCGAGAAAAACTGATTAAACTTAAATAAAATCAGTGATTTGGTTTTATTTATGTTTAATCAGTGCTTCTCGATTAATCATACATCTGTCTCTGCGAGTATTTTTATACACCACCATCGTTTAAAAAGATCTAACAGTTTTTTTTAAGCAAATACATGTATTGTCCACAATTTTATACTGGCGTGTTGAACAACATGGCTTTTTTTTACAGCATTCATTGATCATTTTGCTTCATTGCTAACAGGTTTGTTCAAATAATAAATAACACGTAACCAAACAACAACGTATTACCGCTCGAGTTGATTGAAATATCGATCCCAAAGCACTTTTCCCGAGAGAAACTTTCGAAAAGTGAATGGATAGACTTACTCGCTTTTTTACTTCAATTTCAGAGTTTTTTCTGAGCCACTTTTCAAATATTTATAGGTGTTACGATCATTGCCAAGTTCCACCTTGCGACAAATAGAGCCATTGGAGTTTTTTGCTCTTTCCGTGTCGCGTGACAAAATGTTTTCCACTCGCTTTAGTGGTTTGACAAGGCGCATGCGCATTGGAAATTCACGTAATTTATCAAGTATTAAATGACAAAATGCTTTGTAACTTAACTGGGGGAGCCCCTCGAGATCGGTTTAAATAATTGTGAAACGATTTAAGTCGCCACAAATTACCGCAGCCTTTGATGCGACGTTAAATTTGCGCTTGAAGCAGGTGGGGGTTAAAAGATTAGGTTATCGGTGAACAAAGAGTTGTTCATGCTCGTTAAAAAAATGTAGATCTAACGAGGCTATTCGGCAGCGGACAGTACGGAAGAGGAGTCTTCTTGTTGAAATTAATGGGTTCAGAGGATTTGTATTTTCAATTGTCGGTGATCAGGGGGGGAACGGAGAAGCCGTTAATTTAGACGAACCCATCTATTTAGAATAGAAATGTCCTTGCAACCCGCCTTCTCACAAGAGAGCAAAAGAACATTGCCCCCATTCACTTCACTCTCGAAGTTTCGCAATAAAACTTCATGATTCAGAACATATATGTGAACGCTAAAAATTTATTTACGTTACATATTTACTTGGAATATCCAGTTTTTTTAATTTATTTTCTACATGATGTATTGGCACACAAATTTTCCAGCAATTGAAGCACGACCAAAATAATGTCACTGTTACAGACTGACTCAACATACAAAAAAAAAAAAGTTGAAATCTGTGCCAACTAGGAAGGAAAGAAGTTCAAAGAAGTCTTGTTTAAAATTTTTATGCGCTATTTCGCTTGTCTTTTATAGTTCGCACAATTGGGGTTGTTCCATTTGAGACAAGAGAAGTATTTAAGAGAAGCATCTAAGGAGAATTTGCACGATTGAACATGTCGCCTAAAAACTCTATCGCGTTTTTAATTTGCAAATACGTTTAGATCGATGCCTTGACAATCCAATCGCCGCAAAAGCGATGCATTTATCGGGGGTTGGACTACACAAGTGAAGAAAAAAAGGGGTGTTTGTCAACAGGATAATATTTCAAATGGTGTAAACGCTTCGTGCAGTGGTCGTTCACCTCCTCTTGCGGTGGGCCAATACTTTTTAGACGCCCCCTACCGGTCCCTCGAAAAAATCATGAGCCCAGAGCTGGTAACGCAGTCAGCCTCCCCACACAATCGTTCACATGACCGAGGAGAGAGAGTCTCATAAAAAAATCAGTCGACTTGCCTTGTAGACAAAACAGACAGGGCCATAAAAAAACAGTTATTTAGGAAGACATTAATAGCGAGCAATCGCCGTGCGATAGATCTTTAATGGTGATCGGGCTCATAATGTAGTCGCCCTCACCGATCTCACCCCACCCACACCACTACCACCCACACAACTTTATTCCTCCCACCTCCACCCCCTCCCCCTTAACAAATCGACGAGCCAAGAGATGAAAAAAAGAAATTTGCACTTGCGTAATTAAATCGACTTGAATAATTACCTCGATGCAGTTTTTCATCATTTACACGGCGCGTCTCCCCCACGTATATCCTCATAAGACCCCGCGTGCGCGGGACGCATACATGCATAATGCCATACAAGCTCAAGCTTAAATATGGTTTCAACGAGTCAGAAGTCACCACAGCAATCAATTGATACACCTGGGGTCGCATCTTAAAGTCTGATTTTATTTTTTGTTTTCCAAATGAATACAATATTTAATTTTTTGTTTTCCAACTGAATAGAACATTTTACTTTGTTTTCCAGCTGAAGATAATAATTGGAAAACTAACTACTACGCTGCACTATTAGTGAATTCGAACCAGAGGTAGATCAGTAAATCAACTGGGCTATTGAAATACAATTGATATTGAAAATTAAAAAAAACCGTTATAATATTTTACGCGGACACTTCCAAGGCGAATTTGTAGGGAAAAAAGTAGCACCGTTAGGTCACATTTTTTAAAAAATTATTCATTTATTTAAAATAAATTAACGCGCAAACAGACTTGGATATCGGAAATCCCTCTAGTTTGGTGTCTCAGGAGGACGTTACGGCGTCTCGTATGTACGCGGGCTAAATGGGCTTTCGATAAACGGTATCGGGATCATTAACATCGCCATTATTCGATCGTTGGCTTATTGGGCGCTGCAAAAACACACGCCATCGGAACCGAAACGAAAACGTCACCGGTAGCGGTGGCGTGGGGGACGAGAATGAATGGGTGGTGAACGTCGTCTATATTTGCGGAAGCGATGTCTCCACCAATCTCCTTTAATTTAATGCGGCGACACGAGAGGAAACAAATTGATATGGTGATCACCTTGTTATACTTGCTGGGGGTTAATGCGTCGGCGATTAGGCTGGTGCCAGCAGAAAAATTGAATGGGAGAAATCTCAATAGAAGGACGATTCGAAACTGCGGAAATGAAAAGACAGTCGCGGCCTACTTGTAATTGCTTATCTGTTGCGTGAATATTAAATAGTCTGTGTTTCCGTTTTTTTTCTTTTTCAAATTTGATGGAGAAACTAAATTAATCGTCATTTCTCAGCATGCCATAAATAGAAATTCAAGATTGAAGACAAGCCAGAATCGCATTTTTAATATGCTGTGCTCGCATCAAGGTGGACGGGTAAAAAAATTCGTCATCTAAAGCCAGTATTTCACTAGGCGAATAATCGCGGCGAGTGCAGTTAAAGCACGCAAATTGCAGCAGCACGTGAATTGCAAAAAATGCAAAATTGCAACTGCACGTGGACTGCGAATGCATACGCAGCAAATTCGCTGGCTCCTGGCGACTAGATTTGAACATGTTCAATTCTATTCGCCGCGAAT
>JAUJYS010000154.1:0-29700 GCA_033995665.1 Melogona broelemanni | reverse complement strand
TACAGGGCGCGTAAAAAATATCAATCACAGCATACCTGGAAATCATACCAAGTAATATCAATAATATGGACAAAACTTGACCTGAACAACTGAAAAATTTCAACAACGAAATTTGACCAGTTCCAGAATGAAACTACAATACATCTAACGCTACAACAGAATTCGAACATTTCGGGACATCCTGTAACACAATATTGTTGAAGGTATACCCCCGTGGTATTGAATTACACCGAACAGTAAATCTCAAGTATATAATAGCTATAGACAACACTGTGTATAAATTTCTGAACAACATGGGGCGAAAATCCCTGCTTTTATATGCAATTCGCATTGTTGCGAAAAACCACAGCAAACGGTGTCCAAAAATATCTGGAAATAATCGTCGTTTAGATTCTTCTTTCCCCGTCTCCCCTATTTTGGAAACAGTCCCAGAAAAAAATCCACAATCCTGTCGCAGTTGTACAAAGCAACATAATACTAGCAGCATACGTTCGACTATGGCATTCAACTGTAACACTAGGGGGAGGAGCACATGGTCCGACGAGCTAAATGTTTATAAATGACAGTTTCCTGAATTCACACAACTGCTCGTTTGGTAGATTATTATTTATTTTGGCCGTTACGTTTCCAATGTATATGTACAACATCTCTATCGACTGTCCACTGTTGTCATTTACCCCCCGGGTTCCCATTCCTCCTCCCCCTTACCCTAGACACTTGGCCACGTGTGACCGCATACAATAGGCGAACGAAGGGACAAAAACGGATGACCCTCTCCAGTTCTCATCTCGGCGAGCTATGCTCGGACAGAACATTAGTTTTAAATGACCCCTGACTATATAAGTAGAGTTGTGGGGGAGAGAGATTTCTGTATATATGGCACAAATGAATTGACAGCTCAAATAGTCTTCTATGTCAATGTGAATGGTGGCGACTATCCGAAGTACCAACAGGAAGTTTAATTGGTATCTTTCTCAAATCACAAATACATTAGTGAATGAACCTGAATGGAATAACCTTCGTTCAACTATTTCTGCCCAACCACCGTATATTCTCACAAGAATTATACTTTACTAAATATTAATTTTTAAAAATGAAGCTTAATAATTACTCGTAATAGATGTATGTCAGTGATTCAATTACTCCTAAATTAATTATTTTTGACAATCAATCATCGTTTATAATAACTGTTGTGAATATCGTAACAGGAGAATATGTACCAATCTAAAGACCTGAGCATTTGTGGAGTGACATAATTTCACCAGAATCTCGAGATCAAAAAATGAAGAGCCCGAGCCGGGAAACGAACCGGAGATCGCCAAACCGCAGTGGGTTGCTATATCGCCTGTGCTACGACGACCGACTGAATCAATGTATTTATATAAGGTCGTTCAGTTGCTACATATGCAATTTTAGTATTGCTGGGGAAACGATCGCACCCCCTACAGCGAGCAACAAAGCCATTCGCGTTGCCAGCAGCAGCCAGTCTACTGGGTAAGAACAAATATGTGGCCAAACAGCGTCCGCTCCTATCTCGGTCAAACAGACACACATACATAGGCTGCCCTGGCTCGACCCCATGTGCGCTCTCGCCAGAGTCCATCCATTACGTCCGTCGCGGCGATCCTTCGCTCCGGCACGGCGAAACCCCGGAGAAAAAGGTAAAATAATGGCTCGGACGCCAAACAATACGTACGGGGGCAACCCTGACTAATCGCGCTCGCCGACGCAGCCAGCACCAACAACAAGATGGCCGCCCGCGATAAGACCGCTGGGGTCTACGTCCAATGGAGCATCCGTCACGGCCGAGGCGAATTGGATGACAACATTGCGTGTGCGAGCCAGTGTGACCAGACAGGGCAAAAATTCCTGTTTCCACGAGAAACATGACAACGGGTGTTGAGATATACCGAATATATTTTTGTAACAGACAATCGAAATTAATTACTCTAAAATAAACAAAATAAATAATTTGAACATTGATTAAATGGCGCATATTAATCAACAACTACATTATGATTTCGTTTTCAAAAATTGAGAAAAATCTTAACTATGTATCTGCATGAACTTATTCATAAGAAAGCTGTGCCAATCAAAGAAATTATACATTGATCAAAGGTCATTGAGCTAGATTGAATGCAGAAAAAATCTCATCCTTGAGTGGTCCAATACAGATCTCGGGCAAGCAGCCTAACGAATAAGTTCTGATATTTCCTTTCTACATCTTCACTCGCCCCTTGTACACACGTTCTCCGATCCCCGATTCCCATCAAAGAAGTAGGAACAATATTGCTAATGTATCCATCTCTCTCTACCGTATATAAATTGCACATGTGTATGTGTGTCACTGCTGACCGGTCTTGCGGATAATAGATCGCCAGCCCGACGTTTTGTGTACAGTTCCATTGGCCATAATGGTGATGATGGACCCTATCAGGAACCATGATCTATTTATATAATAACGTATAAAAGAGGAAACAGTCGACGCCATTACTGCCACTGTATATATACGGGATTGCGTTTATCTAACCTAAAAAACCTTGTGATGTATGGTGGAAACCAAAATGACAAAGAAGCTCCTCTCCAAAATACAGTGGTGAGTCTCTAGAAAATATTACCGAGACAATTGATGGAACTATTTATAGAGTACAGAATATTATAGCTATCCAATTTCAGCAAACTACAAGAGGCCATTTATTCCATTTCAAGAAACCCTACGTCTAACAGGATTTCGGACTTAATATAAATACAATTTAGTTTCACAAAATTAATCCAGAATTGGGATAAGATAAACTCAAGCATCTGGTATATCAATATCAAAAAACTCATATACTAAAAATATTCAATGAAAGATTAACCCCTAAGTAATTTAGTGTTGATCAAGCTCACCAGGTGGCCAAGCAGTCGGGCCACAACATAGTACATACTATAGTATACGGAGCAGATTGTACTCGAATGGAACGCTGCCTGGCGGCTGTTTTAGACTATTGATCCACACAAATAATAATAGATACTACAGACCAACAAAATTGATTGATTCAGTTTCGCAGAACTGTGTGTCTTTAACCCCCTTCTCCATACAGGAGCTAAAGATCTCTCACAACGAACGTCGGTCTAAGAAAAATCGATAGAAATGGTTCGGGTTTCTCATTGAATTGCAATTGTTGTTGGTAGCTGCTGGAGAGACGGCGACACTCACTCGTGGCCAAATGCAAACGCATAAAACGTAATCTTTCGGTTAACGTGCAAGCACGAGAGCGACGGAGAGAGCGAGCGAGTTGGGCTCGTGCCGCCAAGACGGGCACGAGGGACCGACTATGCACGTTGAGCTATATATATTTTTGCCAGGGAGAACAACCAAACCCTCGACCCACTCCCATCATGCTATATCTATCGTACACGCGCGCCGGCGTCAGGCATTCAGATGGCATTCCGATAAATGGTCGAGCGTAAAGTCAAACGGGGACGGTAGTAAATTCTCGCATAGACATGCAGATGAGAGGGCGGGACGGCGGGGCTGGTTCAAAACTGTCAAGGAGTAAATACAGATTCACTAGATCATTACTACATGAATAGGATATCTTGTGAGATCCGGGAAAATTAATTAAAAATTAAAATCTTTTTTTTTTTTTAAATCACCCTAGTGTCTAGTGCACTACAGGCTTATTACACCCTTATGTCTCTATGGAGATGTGCGAGGGGCAGGGAAAGGAAGCTCAGGGATGACGCCAGTACCCCAGGCTAACAAATAAACGAAATCTGCGCCGGGATTCGAACCCGGGACCGTCGATATCGTAGGATGTTGCCATACCCACTGATCCATCGGTACGTACTAACTAGGGGTGTTCTGAAGTCTTCAGAACTGTTGTTCACCAAAAACTGAGATTAGTCATTGCCGGACAAGACTATACCCATACCGAAGTTATGGCAAGCATCCAACAAATTAAAGCTGATTGCCTACTTTTTTGTTACGAAATTGATCAAATGTTTCCATTAAATTATTTTCAGATACGAACTTGAGCTACACGCCATCGCACAATTAATTATTACGAGTCTATCTTGCAATTAATTTGCTACCAGGTGATTTCGAACGACCCTCGACTCCGCTCGTGCCAAGTAGGGGTTTGGCTGGAAATTGGAATAGCTATCGGCATAAACAGCACTGGACAGCACTGAACATGGATCCAGGCAAAAGTCCGAATCGACCACCGTGACCGTCGGGCGAGGTGAGGGGGGTGGGGTAGAGGGCATGAGGTGGGTGGACACGCACAAGCTCGGCGGTCAAAACTTTGGGTGGTGGTGGTAGTGGCGGTATAAGAGGAGGGGGGAAAAGTACGAGCTAGGCAGCACGTGCTTTCCAGCATGCACGCGATATCGATTGCGAGCGTTACGTGGATGCGCTCTCACTCTCCGTTCGCCCAGAAGACTCCGCCCAAGTAATGGGAACCAGTGTTGCCAGATGACGGGAATATCATCCGTATATGGCCTAGAAGTAGCGTGCTCGCTCGCCAACCAACGGATCTGGGTTCGATTCTCAGTGCAGCCGATCGTTGGATTGGCTCGTAGTACTGCGCGGAGGAAGGCAATGACAAACCACTTCTGTATTCCAGCCAAGAAAAACACAGGTGTCGGGGTCCAGAGACGACACGCTGCTGTTAACAAACCAGTCTCAGGACTACTCAACACAACATTTCCCCCGCCATAGCCCCCCCCCCACAAGGGGCTACTTGCGGGTTCAATTTGTAATTTGCAATTTGTAATATCAATTAACTTTGCTGGAGATACTTTGCGAAGGCGTATATGACCGAAAAACAAATAAAGAATATAAGCTAAGAAGTGTCGAAAAATTGGGCACATATTCCCAGAGAACCATGTTAAGAAACACCAAATTAGACAGACAAAAATAAACGATTAAAATTACAATGAAAATGCTAAATGAAGTCAGAAGATCCGATAGAAATAGAAGACTGATTGAAACGTCGAAAATTGAAAGACAAAAGGAGACTGATTGCTTTGTCGCATGGTTAGTAGTATACATAGTAGTAATAAGATAGCGCTCTAAATGACGCAAAAATTATGAATCTTAGATTTGGACGCGAAATTACACCTAATATATAACTATCAATATTAACGAGATGAAGCGACCCTGGATTTGAATGCTTTTAATTAATGAAGTTGCGAGATCTAGACAGGCGCCGAGCCGTGCATGGGAAATCGATCATACTCGTTGCCTGCTGGTATATACGCGATCACGTAAATAGCATTTATACGAGTCTATGTTGGAGCCGCTTAACCAAATTATATAACGGGAACGGTTTTGATTAAGTCGCCGATATTTTAATATGAACTGACGCGCGACGGGCTGAAAAATATGGCTTCGCGCGCCTGTTTGTAATGTAAACGCGATGAGCCCCACCAATATTAGATGGGCATCGATTAATGTCAGAGGCGAGTAATATTCGGAGCGCATCTAAATACTCGTATATGTGTAATTTATAGGAACCTCGCACGGCCACCTCGGACCACGGAACAATATCTACTTGCTCGACGAAACTCAGTCCTACTTGGAAATCTGACAAAACGTTTCCAGGGTTATTCCAACCGGTTGTGGCCATCGTACGGTTGTAACTTTCGCGTCATCAAGATTGTAAATCACTCGTCGACTAAAAATGCAAATTAGCTAGCAAAACACATCGATAATTCTATTGATATCGCTTATAGTATCGCACAGTATAAGGAGGGGTGATCCTCATTCAGTGAAATAAAAGAACCATTGACATTCCATTTCACTAAGATTGAGGAAAGAAATCCAAAGCGAGGTGCCAATTGCACTAACTTCTGAATTATGAGAAAGATAAAACACATTTTTCCACCCGAATCCTACAGTTCGTGATTCCAAAATCAGAATAATTTCAAAGCAATTAACAGCAGATCGTTTAGACCACGAGGTCTCAGCGGGACATGCGAGCTGGAGGATTCCGTGCCCGCGCATGCATCCATCCACGCGGACGACCATCATTTTGGTGAGCCTATAAACGGTTCGGATAGGAGTTGGTGGCGGCGGGTGTTGCCAATCATCGACCGGCTAATAGCAATAACCCCGATCTTGGAAGTGTAGAGGTGGTGTCGGCGGCGGCGGTGTATTACAACCAACCCAATGATCTGTTGGTGCGCAGTTAGTTGCAGATCACGCATCGACGCCTCTCCTCCTCCTCGCCGTCGTCGCGCCGCAAGTTCGATTAAACGTTCTATCTCCTCTCTCCTCCCCCCGCGCTTCTTCATCTCCCATCATCATATCTCCCATTCTCGCGCCCATCGCATTGCTAAATACCGGGCCAAAGAAATTGGAAGCGGTAGACAACAATCTCAGCAATTCAGGGACGAGTCGCTCGATAAACGAGCTCGAATAAAAATTGCTTCAGGATGCAATATCCATCTTTTCAGTCATTGGTTTTCGAATATTTGTAAGAATAGATTCCGTGCTCTCGTGCTAAAAATTCTTTCAATAAATTATTGAGCCTAGATAAATCGAATGGTGAATTTCTGGCGGACTCGGTTTATGTTGGCGTCACTCTTTTCCGAGCAAATATTTAAGCTTTCAGTGTCTAATTTTAATGCAAAGTTCTCTACTACTTTTTTATTTTTCGGAAGAAAATTTTGGCCATATCTGGCCAGCCGGGCACACCCAATAAACTATATCTTTGTTCAAAGATGGCCGCTGCATTTGAGCGGCAAGGCGAAGCGAGCTGGTCGCTCGGCGCGCATCAGGCATGCCGTCGCGAAAAGTTAGCCAGGAGCTCCAAGCAATCTGGCTCGCTCACTCGCTCTCAGGTAGCAATGAACTTTCGCCTCACTTTCGTAAAAAAAAACCTGTTTCCGTCTACTGAGATAGAGAGAAAGAGAGATCGCTCTCGCTCTCAGTATGCTTGCCATCCCAATTGTAGGGAAGGAGGAGGAGGAGGAGGAGACGACCAGAAAAAGAAAGAAAAAATCACAACCCAAACAATACCCCCGGGCCACAAATGCTGAAAATGCGGAGTAGTTGGAAGAGAGAAACTACCATGTGAGCCTGTTCCAAATACAGAATGCGTTTTCCAAGGAATTAATAAAAAGGATTTTTTTTTTTTTTTATATTGACGCAATCCACTGATACATTTCTAATTCGTGACCAACGAGGTAAAACAACTTCCCGAAATTGTATTTATTTTTCAATGTTTGACGTAGCGTATCGAAATAGTTGGAATTTATGAAGGTAAATTATTACAATCGTGTTGTTTTCGAATAATATCTTTTCTTGAAAACAATTCTGTATTTAAAAAAAACTTAGCATCTTCATCTTGCAGCGCCCCCTAGCTGAAGGAACTTAATAAGCGCTTGTGCCTGCACGTCGTGCATGCTAAACAGAACGATATCTCAGTTACGGGAGGAGGAAAGATGTCCATGGAGGATGGTGCGTGCAGTGAGCCGCCGCATGGAGCCAAAACAGCTTCTGCGTTCGCCGAGTGGTGGCGCTGGCGACGCGAGTAACGAACGAAACAGGGCACATAATAATTAAACGCCTTCCCCCCCCATTCACCCCACGAAAGAGAGCGGCCGCCATGAATCACGAAATCCGCGAGGCACACTGAGAAGCGCGACGAGACGAACGAGAGAAATGGAGCGAAATTAAGAGCAGAAAGAGAGGCGCACGTGCACCACCACACCACCACCGTGCCTTGCAGTGCAGTGTGGAGTGCTCCCGATGTGCTCGAACGGGTCTCCCGGAGAAGGGGCAAATTGGCGGATGGAGCAGAAATTATGGCATCGTTCACTGCGGGTTGAAGCGAAAGAGGAGGCGGGATAGGTGGATGGTTTTGGGGGGGCAACCGATGCCGCGGCCGACTAGGAACGGTCGGTGTAGACGAAGAACAAGATGGGGGTGGGGACAAGGAAATTGATTAAGGGGGATCTCTCGCCAAAATAATAATCAGACGCAATCGAACCAAAATCGCCAGCGCCAAAAAAAAATAAAAAAAAAGGAAACGGAAGACGTGACTCTTGTTCGCGTGACGCCCCAGATTAAGAGATATAAAGGTACAATGTAGCAAAGAAAAATCGGAAAATGAATGCTCTGAGCTCATAAGAAGCTTAGCCCATATATTCGAAAATAAAAAATAAAAAATAGGAACATATTTTTTTTTAAATTATGAATTTGCTTGGAATGTTAGTCGATTTATATTTCTTTTAAATAATTTAGGCCACGAAAAATTGTATTTCGTGAACGGATATTTTAGAGGAGAAGCGAGGAAATTAGAGCGGCCAAATCGGACAGCACTGCCGGTACAAATCAATCGAGATGAAGATCTGAGACTGGTCACGCTCGTTCGACTCGACAAGACGTTGAGAGAAGGAGGGTCAACATCCCCTAACAACCCCTAGAAAAAGAAACCCACCACTTTATCCGCCTGTGAACCTGGCCTAAAATCGCTTTTGCGAATTTTATTTTGGAAAACTGTACCGTCTGTACGTTGTGCTTCAGCCATACTCACACTGACTCGTCAGAGAGCGTGCGATCGTCCAAATCTTGTTAAGTTTCCGATGCCACCAGGGGCGCTGGATGGGTACGAGTGAATCTCTTGTCACATTAGTGGCGTGCACTTCCAATGCTCATCGGTGAACGTTGGCGTGTCTGACTGATTGTGACGGGGTCTCTCAGGACCATGCAGGCCGCATGCAAGCAGCAAGCAGCAGACCACAACCAACAAATGACGCTGCCCAGTCGTCTCACCCCCGCTGAGAAACCTAGCCAAGAATTACCGAGTCTGGCCTCACTCCCCCACATATTCATCACTAAAACAACACGACAACAAAAAAACTAGTCGGAAATTTTAATTAGGAAATGGAAGGGAGAGCCTCTCGGCGCATGCCGGTATTAGTCTGGCACCGGACGTGGCTTTTGAATGGATGGTTATATGCACTCGACAGTACCGACGTGGTGCCCCCGCTGTCCGATTCGGTCACCACAGTCCAGCCCCTAACACCACCACTTCCCTCCCAGACTTCCGTAGTCGAACCACAAGCATCTTCGCACAAACCCGGTGTCTAAATGTATACGCCTGTATCAATGCATAGGAATGGCGCCAGGGACATAAGTAAACAGTAGAACACCTTCACATGAGCGTGGTCTAAATTAGCCATTGAGCCCCACCATTCCCACCCATCTTCATTGGGCTCTCGTGAAAATTATCCCTTTATTTCCCTTTCACTTTATAATTTTTCAGCACTTCACGCTATCTAAATCACGCGTCCAATTAGGAAAGAGAAAATTATTATAAAAAATTAATTCGAAATCTAATTACGAAAAAAATCTGCTTCTCATAGTTGTAATATTTCAGATCGAACGCTTTCTAATATCGTTATATCATTGCGAACATAGATTATTATTTTTTATTTTTAGAAAATTCACTTGCTCCCGCAATAACACCGATCAACAACCGCCATCAACAAAGGTCACCAGCGGGGGAATTGCCAAAAACGACAGGACAAACTACCCGCACAACAATGCGTCTAAAGGAGAAACCACCCTATCACACAACCCCCTCACCGCAACTGCCCGTTCGCATCCCAACAACAACAAAGCCACACACAAACAATAAATATGAAAATCTCCACTATGGACTCCACCAACTATAAGATACAAAAGCGGAATATATACACAACACAATGGTAATTACACTCCGACCTGGTCCCTCTTGTGCCGGTGGTGCGCGCACACGGGACAGGCCTCGCCGTGCGAATGGGTACGCGGGGGCAGCAGCACGGCGTCAGCGGCCCGCAAAATTACCCCCTTGCCCCCGACAGATCCTCCTCCCCACCACCCCCACCGCATCACTATAAAGACGTCGTAATTGCATTTTTCTGCACGCACGAGGCGCAAGCAGCAGCAGCGCCACCATTTCTCCTGAATCTCCTTTCTTCTCGGTCGCTCGTTTCTGACCGGGGTCCCGCAATTACACAACTCCCTTCACCTTCCAAGTCTTATACCATCCACCGCCACCAACCCCCCTAAATACCCCGTATAAGCAACGCCAGTCCGCCGTACGCCAATGCAAAAATAGCCATAATTTGAGACAGTAATATATCGAAGACACAATAGAATAAGTTGCTGCTCTTTTCAAAGAAACCACCGAGTACACCTCGCCGATGTCATGTCCCTAGCTTCCCCCTTCCACGCCAACAAAAACTTCTCGGGGTATTTTTTTTTTTTTTCCTCTTCTCGATTCATTTTTACAAGAATTTTCTCGGCAGGTGTGTGTATACAGGCTGTTATTACTTCGTCCCCTTTCCTATATCCTCTTCACACAAAGATTCCCACCGTTTGGCTCTCGGTCTACCCTCGACTAAGTTCCAATCTCTCGTACAGTCATTAGCCGCGGTTGCACATGCCTCGCCGAGCGCGGGTTAAAAACTTTTCTAAGCCGACAATTGACCGACTCGCGCATTGTGCATGGTCTATCCTCCTAACAAATGCTTTATCGAAATTTTTATATAATTTTCGACAACAAAAAACCGTCTACTCGTTGTCAACGTAAATTCGTGAATCATTTTTGTCGGCATTGGTGAGAGATTAACTTTGAGAGTAATTTGGTAGCTAATCATTTTCGTAGTTGGTTCTACGAGAGGACATTCAATTTGGTTTTAATTCTCACTGCCACCGTGTGACAATTTTTTCCTCTTCTCGAATCATTTTTACTAGAATTTTATCAGCAGGTGTGTTTTTGACTTTACCGCTGTGTGACAATAATGTAGATTCCCAGGTTCATTCTGGAAATTTTAATACCATCAAATTACCTCATTAGGTGGCTACGTATGAATATAATGCAAATGCAAAACATAACTTTACAATTGGCATGCCCGATATCCTAAGCACAGCACAAGAAGAAGCACAGAAGAAAAATGTCATTGTAATTGGCGTCCCATGCAGCTTAATTATAATAATGGGAGTTCATGGCAACAAATCACTGGACATTCGTCAACAGATGCTACCATCTGCCACAACTATTCCATCAATTATTAACATTAATGAAAACCAAAGGCCTACACAGGATTCCTCAACCAAACACAAAAAAACATGGCTGCGCCATTAATCAAAACCACGCCCACAATTTCACTAACTCCGCCAAGTCTGTTAATGGCCGCTATACCTACGACATATAAAGAACCAAGAGGAGCAACTCGAGCATAACATCAACAGATTTCATTAAGAGTTTCGCACAAAACGAAACCAAATTTTTCATGATTTTATGACAAGCACGTCTAGAGCGAAAACCTGGAGCGACAGTGACACCTCGCATTCTGCGCGGCGGCCCGGCGGGCAACTACGTTGGCCATCACGGCGCAGACACGAATTCGCGACGGTAGGTAGGTAGGTCGGGCTCGCGTGCGTGCCGGCATTCCCCGGTGCAGCAAAACGCCCCTCGGGCAAGCTTTTAATTAACGCCGTGAAGGAATCGATTTAGTGGGAGTCGGTTGGGTTGAAAGGGGGAGTTAGACGTGGGCGAAGGAATGGCAGGCAGCATTACCACGGCAATGGCTGCTGCTGCTTGCTGCATTCGTAACCGGCAACCAACAAAAATGCACGGTGGCGACGGAAGTGGTCATCCGAGGCTCCCAAAACACTATTTCCTGTCACGCGCGTGCTCTTCGACACGCGCGTGTGTACAGAATACCAGTATACGGCTTCCAACTAACCGTGCAGTGTGACCAGATGGAAATACCATCTACTTGTTTGGCTGGTACAAAAACTGGTTTTATGGTATTTAAACTGCTAGATAATTGCTGATAATAGCTTGATTCTAAGAAGTTCGTTTTGAAATCCACGGCGAAGTTGGAAATTTTAATTATTGTAAGTTTATTACCATCATTTACTGAAAATGTGAATGCAACCAAAATTAAAAAAAAAGAACTTAAATCTTAACATTTAGCATTTTCAATACTTGCTCTATAAAATCTCAATAGAACCGAAATCAACTCAACCGAAAGACGGGTTTCCTCGTTTAAATTTTAGAACTAAAAGTTAACTAAATTTCAACCATCAATAAAAACTACAACTTTTTCTCGCCATATTCGCCATCGCGGCCTTGGCATTTTTTTCTAAAGCCATTAAATAACATAGGTAATAATAATAATAAACAAAAATTACGGCGTGTACTCATAAATTATTCGATCGTATTGCAATTCGAACAGTTGTTTACGTCAGCATGTGTTGTTTTTCCCCCGTGAGCACCATTTTTTAATAAGCCATGTTTATAATATAGAGGCCGGTTACAAAAACGTGTACAAGAGCCTAGTTAGTGTCGCGAAAAAGGCCCCGCCGGTTATTTATTAACCGCCGCACACAACATTTACGGTGCACGGGCATTCCGAGCTCCTAGTAACGTGGCCAAACTATCCAATAAATATGAAAATAATAGTTGCGTGTTCCGGTTGTGCAGATTCGGTCATTATGAACGCGATACAGATCCTAAATTACCTCTGAAAAACGGACCTTCGCCAAAAAAAAAAGAGTAAAGGTATGCGGCTATGCATGTCCGAAAAAAAGCCTAACCCAAAATGGGACCGTATACATTATCGCCACTGCTGCATAATCAGACAGGGGGGTCATTAAAATATCCAGTGGCTCGACCATTAGCAACAAAAATATTAATATACATTATTGATTATGTCGAGCTCTGCCGACACAACAATTTTTTGTCTATTCACGATCGCAGCTAGTGTATCCATTATGGGATTATAGATGATATCCAAATTCGAATATATCCCAACGTTTCTGACTTGAAGAACATATGCAGGAAATATTTAACCGTATTCATAATGACTCGGCAAAGCAGGTGATTTAACCATAATTAACTGTGCATGGTGGCTGTTCTGGACACAACTGTTCTGGACATTAACCATGAAGGTCATATGGATGGCAGGAGGAGGGCAGAAAAGGTGGAGGTGGGAAAGAGGGTGTGTTGGGGGTGCTCGTTTCACCCCCTTCCTGTTTTCCAGGCGCCGATAGACGGGCACATCCGCTCCGCCACGTGCTCACTGGCACGCGAGAAAGTGCACTTTGCAGGCGAGTGACTGATAAGGGGGTGGCGTGTGGACTACTTCCCCCCCCCCATCCCTCCGTAGCGCCAGCCCGCCCTGCAGAGTGGGTGACACCAGAAAGAGAGAGCGGACATTATCGCTCAAAGTGCCAAATTTAGCCGTCCATCCGTTTGACGTTATCTTGCGGTTTTGTTTATCTAAATATGTTGCCCCTCCAGACAGTGCGCGGATGAGGCACGTGCTAAAAAAATCTATAGGACAGCTTCGATTGAAAAAAGATGGCGGCATCGTGCACGAATTCTAACGCACCAACCACACACGCCACAAACCCAACGGTGATGATGGGATTACCATCTGAAAGTTAGTCACCGTGACACCATTGTTGTAAGGGTGAAGGAATTGCAGCAAAAAAAAATTGCAGCAGGATATTTATTTCAAAAATAAATTTTGAATAAATAAATGTGATTTTGGGATTTTGCAAGCGGCCAAAAGAAATTGTGGAGCCAGAGGAGTCTTTATTTTTTTGAGTTATCTTAACATATTTATCTTTGACGAAAATGTCTTGCGGATCGGGATACCAAGCGGAAACGAAAAAAGATAGATCCGTATGTACGAGACTCTGTAATAATAGTCCAGAGAAAATAAAAAAAAAGACTAGTCGTCTCGTCTCTTGCCAGAGTCGAAAGATTATTTGATCTTCAGTTACAAGAGATACAAGTATGACGAGGGGTGACGATGAAGATCCTCGGGGCGCGTGATGACACTCAAGTTAGTTTGGTGGGAGCGATGATAGAGGATGGGGTGGGGAAAGAAACGGAAGACAGAATGAAATTTGGGTCTCGAGTTACTGGTGCACAAGCTTCTTTTTTCCCCTCACTCAAATCTACAATATTCGCTACACGCGAATCAGATACGGGGGGGCTTACAAGATGAAAGAGTGACGAAAAAAACGCCTGAAATCTTGAAGCTGTCAAAAGGGAGCGTGTGACGTGGCGCAGATGCCGGTGACGTACAGACTTTCTCATCCACGTGTGCACGCTTCGACTCGAAATATTCCGTGGAAGGTGGGCCAATGTATGAACGATTTAATTCGTCCAATGCCCAGCGCAAACTATATCGTGAAAACATCATTCGATGTATAAAATACTTTTCTTTTAAAATTCCTTTTGAATCCTTTCCTTTTTCAATTCCTATTCCTAGTCGTATTCCTAAATGTCAATTCCTTAGAAAGTCCCTTTCCAATTCAACCATTTTGGTCAACTTTTGTGTCATACAATTTGGACTTCCTGCGTGTAGTTTTTATTTGCGATAGTTGTTAATCTATATCGATATTCCGAGTGCTAATTATAGGAATGCAGAAAATTGCTGAAACTAACAAATTGGAGAAATCGATGTCAAAATACATTTAAAATGCAAAAACCGACCTAAATTGAAATTCTAAATTTGGGGTAAAGACAGTCAGACATGGAAAGAAGCGGACAAAAAAACGCGTGGAATATAAAGTTCGTGTCAATAACCAATTTTCTTTACGCGCGTAAGGAAAACGATGCGCCCGTTATAAACAACTCGAGTATATCGAAATGAGAGTACCGAAAACATGCGTAAATAATCAATGCCATTTACAAGCAAACGGCACATAAAACTGTAAAAGAGAACCAGTTGAAATTTCGTCGGGCGCCAATGTGCGTGGTCGTTCAACACACACAACAAACGATTGACCTATAAATTCGTATCCGGCCTGAAACATGCAAAGTACAAGATGTTTTCTCGAGAGTGTGTGTTAAGGAGGCGAAATGGGATAGAGCAATTCCTCAAGACCGAGAAAACCGGCGCTTGACCACAAACAGCGGTTGTTCCATTTTTTTGTTGTTGCCTACGCTGCTTATCTCGGCCCGAGGATCAGAAACAACTAAACAACAAATTCGAAATGTTCAACGCGCCAGCTTTTAATATACTAGGTTGGACATAACCGGTGCCTGAGCGCACATTTTCATTAAAATGATTTATTTCAAAGTTGCTAGAACTGGCAGAAGTTACGGGGCGCGCATGACATTCAATTCTCTTAGCGAATCGTGCCTCCACACGCCGAGGTGTCCATTTCGTAAAAAGCGAACGCGTATCTTAGCTCGATGATCTTTGAAAGAACTAATGAAAAAGCGAGGTAACGGCAACCATACGTGGACCAGATAAGCTGCTAGACGACTTTTTTTCAAAGACGATGAAAGTTCGCCACACGGAAGGGATTATTGCGCCATACCATAACTTGCTCTATTTCTTGACACCCGAGCTAAAACTCACAATTGTTCTGACTTTACTAATGCAAGACAAGAACTCTTGAGTCACTAAAATTATAATAATTCTAATAAATCGATTGAGAAAGCTGCTGGATTACACAAAAACTCCATTTAAACTCAAAAGTAGTAAAGGTAAGTAGAAAGGTTAAGGTACGAGTTCGATATTCATACTGGTGGATGCGGGTCACAGGAGGATACGCGTAAAGCTCGTTACAAGTGTGACCACGAGCACCGATCAACATGCCAACATCATCAGCGCCGCGGTCCTTGTCCAGCGTGTTACCACCGCACGAGGTGAGAAAACTTTCGAATAAGTGTGCCTCGCTGATGGATTTTTAGAAACGAGGCTGTCAGACTGATAAGACCGACGGGGGATTTTTTCTCACCTAACACTCCCCGCGCACATATTTAGCTTAACATATTATACAGTTTACGTTTTAAACATGCGGGGCATGTATTTTGCTCGGCGGATAAATAAAACGATGGCGAGATCGTTTTAAGACAATTTGTAGGCGCCACTCGCGCGTTTGCCCCGCTAATGCGAAACAGTTTAAACTATAGGCGAGAAAAATTAGCATTGCAAATATATTTTATTATTATTTTGGTTACCGGCACTTTGGTTTTTACCAATTGATGTCGTTGCCGCATATTTAATTGCCCATAATCGCGGTTGCATGCATATGCATAATAAGCTAGCTGTTTGGTAAGTGGCGCAAAAAAACTAATATGAGTATGTTGTTAGTCACTTCATAAAAACTACTTCGGTTTCGACTTGTTCTACGCTATTCAGTTCTTTGAATCGCACTAATTCAAAGCGGTGGTTCCCAGTTACACCGTGAGAGGGCGTTCCGAGTCTCTAACGCGTGCCAGCATCTTCCCCCGCGTTTGTGTGTGTATGTGTGTGTGTGTGTACAATGACAGCGACATTAGAAGAGGCGCGAAAATTCGCCAACACAATAAATAAATAAAATTAGCAGCTGTTTGATAGATAGCGCACTGGAGCGACGACGCTCAACTGGCAGATTAAGTTTCGCGGCTTTTCCCCCGTATAAAGCGAATAGGCGATGATGATCGTGCCCCGACCGCTTTCTTGCCGGCTCTCCTAAGACAATTTTCCTCGGCAATATCAAGTCGTCCTATCCAAGATAGGCAACAGCGAGGGTGGTGGCTAAGGATGTGTTGTTATCAGACACAGACGACGCGAGCGCGTGTATGTATGTGAGTGAGTGAGAGACGAAATGACTCCAATTTAGCTCAGCCGCGGTATTAAATCCGCTAAGCGACGTTTCGCTCGTTTTCTCACGTTTCCGTGTATACGTAACACGATGCGATAGTGTAGGGAAACCCGTCGCCACATCTAACATAGCGAAATCCCCGCTATCGCGAAACGGGGCTAATGTAATTGCACCAATTGGGAAGCACCGTTATCCACGTCTGGCAAATGCGGCTAGATAAAAGCGTGAGCCGGGGGTAAACTCCGGTTAGAAGGATTTCCAGCATGCATCGTAATGTGAGCGTATTTCAAAATCAGAGTGTTGCCAGATAATGCCAATCCTACCAGAAAACTAGCCTCGGCTTGAACAACAGCCAAAACAAATCTAGGCATTTAATTAAAAATCATGATGGATATTGTTTAAAATATTCTAGGACAACTATCCCCAGTTGTAATTTTTGCTATTACCTGCATTGATTGCAATAAACGAAAATATTTCATCATTCTGTGCGCACACAGTACAGTGTATGCTTTACGCGCAAATGGATTAAAGTAAAGCCTTTGACCAAAAAGCCTTAAAATCTCGCGTGCTTATATACCGTTACTCTCAGAGCGACCAATAAACCAATATTTTCATAACATAAAACACTTGTCAGCCAGATAGCAGAGTCGATAGTAAGCACGTTTCTGAACAACATTTTGGAATGACTTGCTCCAAGGAGTTCTGTGGATTGCGGTTATCGAGAAAATTGGTTTTAGGAAAAGTAATTACATTCTACTCGCTTCTGGCCGACGACTGAAAAAAAAAATGTATAAGGTGACTTACCCCGGGGGTGGGAGCTTGTGGTCCATATGGATACCTAGTCCATTCCAATATACTTTCTTGCGTAGTGTCTAGTAACACAACTGAAAAGGATAGAGAAACAGAGAAAATGGTTAATTACTTGGCAAAAAAAAGTCAAGTCACAAGAGACGTGGTACAACTGGGCGAGATTGCTACCGTTAGATTAAAAAAATATAGATCATCACGAGATATAGAAATCTGATGGACGGGTATATCTTGTCAGTTGAGTCTAATTTTTTGGTGGTGGCAACCATCATCAGTCACGTGACTCAATAATTAAATTCGCTTTTTTTTTGTCGGCGAAAGGGGATGATAGAAAAAAGGGAATAAATAAGCTGCGCGTCCCCATACGTATAAGATGAGCGGAGTGCAAATGACGACATAAAATGCGAGGGGAACACAATCAAAGTTGAAGAAATACGCATATCAGCGATGAAACACGTTTTGGATATTTCATTTTTTTTTTTTCGTATGAAAGAATCAACGATCGTGCGATTTTTTCTTCTCCAAAATCTCTTAACTCAATTACAATTCCAACGCGGCGACGAGGACATGTCGCCGCCCGATTCCACGAATCCATGCTCCGTCTATTCCCAAAAAAAAAACTAGTTCGCAGAGGATAAACAAAAGATGGCGGCTGCGGTGCGGCGGCATTGTCACCGACCGCCCATCCACTTCAATTTACGAACGACATTACGGCGGCTCTACCACCTATAAGCATAAAGCATCGCCATCCTTAACGTCACCAAAACTTTTCATCTTAAAAACAAGTCGAGACAGCGCCGCATCTTCATTAGAAATCCGATAATTAGTTTAGAACGCGCGCGCGCGCGATCGCAGTCTCGCCGGTTTAAACCCCCACCCATCTTCTCATCCTTTATCACCAACCCCCATACCAACCTCCATAAGCACATATGCAAATGAGGAGCGGGGTGCACGGCGGGTAGATAAGTCAACCAGCCGCGAGTTCCGAGGAAAGACGGGGAGGATTTTGCCACCGCACCCCTTTCTTTTCAAACAGAACGACAAACTAACCCAACCCTCATCTCACCCCTCCCCTCCCCTCCAAAACTCGGTCGCCGCAACCTTCCTTATCAGTCGACCGCCGTAGTCCACCCGTTTAATATTCAAGACAAGGCGAGTTCTGATAAGTCAATTAATTAAAGAATATGACGGGTGCGCCGCACAATTACGAGGACAAAACAAGGCCGGGACAAAAGGCGCGAGGCCCGGCAACACCCTCTTACTCCCCTCGCGCCAATTCCCCATTCGAACCATCCGCGCGCGTCCTAGCTGCATCTAACCCCTCCTCTTTTCAATAAGACACCACCGAGCCAGCCACCCTCCTCCTCCAGATGCAGACAAAGTGAAAGTCGAGTTCTGGATTTAAATATTTGCCTTTATGGATCGGTGGATGCGAGAAAATAAAGTGTGGGTGGAGGTGATGGTGGATGAGGAAGAGGGGAAAGGGTAGAACCTTCCTAGAGCACGCATTAATATGAACCAATTTTGAACTTGTCATCTTAAGACCACATGGTAAGACGACAGTGTTCAGATTTTCTATAGGATTTCCCACTTGCTCATTTTAATCGCGGGCGGAGCACGACGCGTGGTCTGGAGACCAGACAAGACTGCATGCAGTTGACACTTGGAGGTTTTGACTTTGCAGCTCTTTCAGTCTGGTTCGCTGGCAATCGAGAATTAATTTTACGGTTGGATGTGCACGCGCAGAGCAAACGCGATTGTCATCGCAATATTCCTAAGGGGATCCGGCGAAAAATTCAAAAGATCAATTTGCGATTTTTTTTAAAAATCATAGTCATTTCAATTTTAGTTTAAAAAAGTTATCTGAATGCTAATGATTATTTTTTTAACGCTTTTCAAAAAATTATATCTGCTAAAATGTTTGTTAAACCGACAAATACGTGTAGATCAACGTTGGCAGCAGCTACTAACGTGATCATAAAGCAAGAGACATTTTTCTTTGTAGAGAAAAAAAGCTGGTCTTGTGGTGTAATATGGTCAACCGTCATGCATCAGTGCTGCATCATCTCCACTAATAAGTAATAACATTGCGAACAGCATCCGTTACAGTAGCCACGGTTGATCGGATAAGAGGAGCGGGCAATTTGCGTGGTGGCGTTACACCAGATTGCTGACCTCGCGCTGGACTGTAGCGAATCTCTCCAACGTCCATTGTTGTTGGCGCTCCGATTTTCCTTTGAATTCCTGACTAATGACGCGAAAGGCTCGCTCTTTTTTTTAAATACAGGAAGCGTTTGTCTGGATCGGATGAATTACTCCAAAAACAATTTGAGCGCTCTCGTGTGTAGCCCACCGAGGGTTCACGTATATGCCACATATGCTCCTCGGACCCAGAATTGACCATGAGGTGGACATTGAAAAAGTAAGCCCAGATTAGAAGCAGAAAACCGCATGCCCAGACACGTTCATAGTTCATCGACTAACGCACTTTTAGCTATTGCGTTATTGATGGGGATCACTTATTGAATACGGTTACACGAGCTCATAAAAGATAAGAGGTATAATCAATTACATCACGCGCGTGACAAAAGTCAAATATGGTTTCAAAATATTGCCCAATCTCTGAAGAGATCAGTCTGTGATACATGGTAGGAAAAACATGTCTGAGAAACTGAATATATTTCAACTTCGGGCTTCAGGAAGCTAAAACTTTTGAACGGAATGCGGTGATAATTTCGGCTCTTATTAAAAAGATGTCGGTTCCATCCATTACACAGTCTACAAAAATCTAATTTCGCTGATCGACAGCAGATCAGCCGGGCAAAAAAAACGAAACCGCATTCTTCGTTGGAAACGCCAATCATTTCAATAAAGTCAATCGCAGTTTAGCTCGGCGCAGGGGCTATCATCGCCTCATTGCCAGACAGCTTTCACGTCGATGAAACAATTACGTGCGCCAGACAACGACCGGGGCAACAATGGAGCGGATCCCCCGTGGTCAAGTCCGGTGGAACGGCCTCCCTACTGATGCCACACACACACAGCCTGTGGGAACTCCACAAAAAACTTCGAATGATAATGATGCGAAATTCGGCAATTACAATTTTTTTTTGTTCTGACAATTACATATAAAATTCATCAACCAAGCACTTCAACTTTGGGTTGCAAAATTATTTGCTATTTTCGAATGATTGGCCTGCATTAGGAATGCATCAACTGATAAAAAAATGTCTCATGCACTCTTACAATTTCACAACCTTTTCAGCTGACAGCAGAAAGAAAAATACAAACATATTCAGCCTCGAAATTTCATTCATCAAGTCGAGACGGAAATGGGTTGCTAATAAATCGCTAAAATAATTTTTTAACAATTCCAACAATTTTTTATACAAGATGATTTGATGGCAACTCAATATAAGACTCATCGAATTGATGTGTACCGCTTCTGGACGAATTCTAATCAGGCGATTTAAAGACCGCCATTTCCTGCCAACCGCCAATCATGCACTCAACTAAACTCCGGATCAGCATAGAATAGAGAGCGCTTCAAGATACTGTAGCAAAATTAGCAATAACAAAATGTCCCAGAAGCTATTAAACGCTGTTATTATTATTATCATCATACTCTGCTCGATATAATTTCACCTCAAGCTGCGATTTTAATAATGGTGAAACGGAATTACGGTGTGTGGGAACGAGGTTAGAAGTCTATCTTCCACACATGCAATCTACATACATAATATACATTGTACGGAATAGCTACTCTCTCATCCCCCCTCCAGCGTTCAACAGCCGCCGTGTACCACATGTACAGAGGCCAGAGTCGTTGGCTGATGAAAGTCGCTGCCACCACGCATGGACCGCAGCATTCGCAACATAGCCGTCCGTGTGAATTCACTAAGTAGACCGCTATTGTCCAAACAAATTACGAAACAACTGGTGCAGGGCTCCATATTGTCGTCTTGTGATTACCATAATTGGATAATTGCTTCTATTCATTGGTAAGGCATTTCAATCCACAATATGAGAAGCAAAAGTGTTGGGCTATAGACCAAGGCAAAAGCTACTAAAAAGGGAGGGAAAAAAATAGAAATTTGGGTATGTGTGAGAATCTTGCCATTTTCCGCAAGCTAAATTTGACCGTAATTGATTCCTTACGGCTTGACGTTTGTTTCTAAATACGGGGACAAATAAACAGAAGGGTTATTAGCAATAGACAGTGAACGACAATGATGAGGAAATGGTTTTTATAGTGTGTGATTTCAAGTACGCGATTGAAAATATTGAGATTCGTTAACCCCGAAATAATGGACAATGTAGGAGCCGAAGATATCTTCAATTTTATTCGTTAACCTCGATTGGATGTATCGAGACAAGAATCTCAGTAAAGAAGTCAGGCCTCCACCATGAACGGAATTGAGCCATTTCCTGTTATTTTTTTAGCGAGATCGCCAATTTTTTAACGAGCTGGACTTGTTTCGCGCACGCAATCAGGCGAATCTATCGTTATAACGCGCATCGTTATATCGCGCACGCAATAAACGCTAGTTTATGCAAACGAGGATCTATTTCTGCCGCACCGTTGAAAGTGGGCTTGCAACAATTTACGAAAAATGCAACGCGGCGCGCGAACTCTATCCTCTCTCAAATTTGGTACGAGGGGTCCGAGCACGCGTCACTAAACAACCACGCTGATGATCGCTTAAACCATTTCTGTACATCCTCCAGAGATAAACGGCTCACTTTT
The DNA here is from genome assembly GCA_033995665.1 of Melogona broelemanni. Classification (NCBI taxonomy): domain Eukaryota; kingdom Metazoa; phylum Arthropoda; class Diplopoda; order Chordeumatida; family Chordeumatidae; genus Melogona; species Melogona broelemanni. The sequence continues at coordinate 7,543 of JAUJYS010000154.1, read as the reverse complement.
GCCGGCAAGCACCATTGACAGCAGGATAAGCAAACTAAAGCGTTTGAACAACAGTGATGCTTCAATCGCCAATATAATTCAAAGATGGCGGTTTTCAAATGTCCAGCGTTCGGAGGATTAATTGTTATGTAGAAAATGTAAACCTCTCCCCACCCTCGGGGATAAACGAAGCTCGAGTCGGGAATCGAACCCTGGAATTTTCACATCAGAGCACATTCCAATTCCACATGGACTACGTCCACAGTGTCTCCGGAGGCAGCACATGTAGGCGATACACGGGAGGGAAAATATCGCGAAATAAGTGGTCCCGCATAACATAGAACGCAATGAAGAAATCAATTCAAATGCCACACGAACATGACCACGCTGTTAGTCCTTCCCCCGCCCTTCCGTCTACACCACCCAACGCCCACACACTCCCACCACCACCATCAATTTTCGATGCCGAAAATAACAAAAATACCACACTGAGCGATAGATAGCAGGTGCTGTCGTGGGGGATAGAGGCCACACCACACCGAAAATCACCAGAATAATAACGTTAATAATAATACACGGTTGGTATATCTCAACGCAATTATGTGCCTTGGCAACAACAACAACGACAAAAAAAAAGAACGAAGGATCAGGACTCGATCGCAAACACGGATCATTCGATCACGATGTGAGCATAGATAGAACGGAGGGAAACAAATCAGGAGGAAAATTTTCCCCATCCATTTCAACAGTTTCTCCCCAGAAAATTATATCAAAAGAGAAAATCGACCAGCGAGCAAGCAGAACGTCATCATTTTTCATCAGACGTCAGTCGCGCGACTCCCAGAATCTCGCGTGCCGCACGTGACTTTTCCGTTAGCAGCACGTAACAACTCTCTCGCTCTCTCCACCACCCCACACCCCATCCATCGTCCAACCGCAAAATACACGTACATTCGAGAAACAGTTTCACAATTATATTTGGTTCTATAAATTGCAACTGTTTTCAAGTGAACATTTTCTTAGGCAAATTTTGTTAATCCATTCGTAAATCGTATCAAATAGAATTCTGTGCCAAAGAATCAAATAGAATTACAATTATTAAAAAAAAGTTATTTATGTGAAACCTGTTTAGAATGAAACTGCATATACCCGAATACAAGACACGAACAATGCATTAAAGCCTGGCCTTAAATGCCCCTCAAAATTAACGGCCGCTTGTCACACGGCTGCCTTTGAGAGAGTGGGGGAGATAAGACTATGGGTTTGGCTTTTGGTGTAGAGAAGTTGGGGTAAAGAGATAGCATGCTTGTCTTTGGTATCACCCACGCCTGTACACTAACCAGGAATGACGAAAAAATAAATCTGAACAAAGTTGGGTAAATTTTACATCTGGGATTTTTCTCAATGGAAATTTGAAGTTCTACATACGATTCAAAAACACGAGCGCCCATAAGGCTAGACTGTGGGCTCGTTACCGACAGTTCAAAACAGCGTCGACGCGAGAAACCCGATCGATAGAAAGCGGGTCAGCTAATTATGCGTGGCAGCGTCACCCGTCAGTCATCCGTTCTGGTGGCACTGTGGCGCCAGTCGTGGTTATGATCGTGCACTCGCATTGATGAGCGAGCGGGACACCCACCCACAACACAAAAAAATTCAATCCGCGCGTGCTACACGTGGCGACCGAACTGTCGGATGGCGGTTTCAGTCCATCGCATATTGAACAGATAAATAATAATTATTAACCATATGAACCACTGCACCTAAACAACCCATTAAAAAACTTTAGAATCCGTATCGAGCACCGCGATTTATTTATTTTTTATTTTATTTTTGTAAGTAGGGATTTTTAACGTATACCTGTACTGCAAGGGTGCCACTACTTTATTTCCATTCCGAAAGGAAGACACCGAAATCGCCCGAAAAATTCCGTTGGTCTCGATCGGGAATCGAACCCCCGTCTCCACCATAAAAAAACAAGAACGCTATACACTCTACCACCGATTCCTCTACCACTGTGATATGGTATATAACGTTACGCAACTACGTTTTGCAGACCCCGAGTTTGCCTGTTGCCCCCACCACGAAGGGGAGGGTACCCCGGTGGTGCATGGCGGGGAAGATGGAGGTGGTGGATGATGCAGTGAAGTGGGGGCAAAAGGCGGGGTGGGGTGGGGCGCGGATTTATAAGCGTTGCGTGTTGAATGAGTAGCGAGTGGCACGGCGAATGGGAGACGTCAAAGTGGAAAGCCAGATGATCAATCACCGTCTTGACAGGTAAAGCTAAGGGGGTGCCGTTGTACGCTCGACGACGCTATTTGCCTACACGCCAAGTCCCTGCGGATAGGTGAAAGGTGGTTGCGGGGATAGAGGGTGGATTCCCTCCCCCACCACTTTTTCCTATCTTCCCCCATTTGGCACCAATGATAGATTAATTGTCAATAATTCGCGCAATTATCTCGTCCGCAAAAGCTTTAATCCCCGGCCAAGACACGCACGAAAGCAGATAAGGGGGGTCGAAAGGGTGGCGGGGCGATGAGGTGGTTTTTGGAGAGGGCTAAGGGGTGGGGTGAGGTCCAGAGTTGGGGGAGATACCACTCGGAATTGCGGTTGTCGAGGTGAACGGGGTCGTCATGGGCATCGCGGATTGCTCGGCGACAAAATACACACAAAACACGGCTGGAGAATTTTAACCTCCGTATCGGTAAACAAAACGGAGGGTCCAGTTTTGCACCTCTCTCCCCCCTTACCATCCTCACCCCCGCTTTCCCGAGGACCCTCTACACACCTCGCTTCAATCAACTCATTCAACATTCAGCGCTGGACTAAACGCCGGTCACGGACTTGGCGACTTCATCATTAACGTAATTGGCAGGGGAGGAACACCTGTGATTCTAGATGCGGGCTCGAGTTTTTGATGTCATTGTATAAAATATTTATACGAGTTTCGCTTTGGTACTGTCCGTATTTGTTTAGTGGAATTGGTGCAGGTGTGGATTCGGAATCGTGGTTAGGCGGCAATGATGTAAAAACGAACTTATTCTTTCGACATTGTGTCGCATTAATATGTTATGCGATATAAACAATACAGAAACGTGTCATCGACTCCATTTTTTATTCGAATGTTGATAAAAAATTATTTCGTAAGTTCGAATGTAACTTTCTTATCGTGCAAAATACCGAAAGCCAGTGAGCACGTGCTGAATTTATAAAACCTATCAAAATCGTTTCAATTAATGTGAATCAACCTCTGAATTATTCTAAACTAAACGACCGCTCCATCATAATTGCGTGAGTCAAATCTTTATTCATTATTCACTATCTATCATTCACGACAAATCCACGCTTTTGGTCGAGTTTGGTCGAGGCAAGCCCCAAACGTTTATTTATCTTGTACGATTCTGCCCAATGCTCGGCGGTCCCCTGTCCCATGTAGCAATTTGAGCGGCATTTAAAATGACAGCTTTATAATTATATATATCTTTTGTGCGAGCGGCATGCCAATACACACACACCGACTGTACACACTCCCCCCCACCCCCAATTCGAAACCGTAGACGTCAGCGAGTGGGAAAAGTCAACATGCGAGCAGCAATGATAGTGTGTTTGAACTATGCACACGGCGGAGAGGTCGCGCGAGTCAATTTGAGTGTGTGCAAAGTGTGTGCAGGAATTGAGTTGAGCAAAGAGTGGGATAGAGGTGGGGGTATGTGGGAGGAGGAGCGAATCACTTAGCTCGGGAGAGGGTGGGAGGGCAACTTAAATAGCGACGTTGTCAAAACGCACCTTTTTGATGTACATTGCATAGGGGAGGCAAAAACTGTGCAGGTTAGTTTCCAGGACGGCGGAAAAGCTGACGAGAATCATAAATACCTTTCTCACTTATTTATTGTTCGGCGACTCGGTGCCAACAATACAATTATTTGCGAGACCGAAGTCGCATGCCCGTGTTTTTAATTTTCTACCGTATAAGTATGTGGAGAAAAACTAACAATGTGTCGTTCTCTCTCTTTTCGCACAAGACAGAGATCTTGTGAACTACATAATTGAAAACGAAAACAGCAGAAGACGAGGGAGGAAACGACGCAATAAATATTCAATCCTCTCGCTTCCCTACGCGAAGAAATAGTTTGAAAGAGAAATAAGAAGAAATATCCGTTTGTTCGCTAGAGCCAGACTATAGCTAACTGAGGCTCGAATCCAATTTCAGGTTCATCGCGCATGCATAAAAAATTCAACAGCTACCATTCTGCATGACTCGACAACGCTACAAAACAACGATAGAACGCTCTTAAACATCGTCAACCGATAGAAAGTGGAAAAAACACACATTTCTGTTTTCATTTCGCAGACACAACTGAGTTCGGACAGATTAAGAAGAATTTCAAACAAAATTATTGATATTTTCTTATCAATTAATTTCGCATCTTTTGACACCCCAAACATAAACTCGGTCCCAAAAACAGAAGAAACTGACAGAAAATCGTTTCTTCATTTACCAATTTACAACAAAATCTTTCGACCGAACACCACATCGCTCATGAATTGTGTACAAATGTTAGTCGCAGGTGTCACGCGCTTATGAACGAACCATTCTAGCGCTTTCAGCACAACAGACAATCCTGTCAAAGAGGAAATGGGAGGGAGAGTGGGCTAGAGGTAGCGAGAGGTCCGCCAGGCATTAAGACACAGCTGACAAGATGCGCGCGGCGACAATGAACGTCGATGAAGACACGTCGATAACAATCGGTTCCGGCGGCCCAGCAGACGACGGACCGAGCGAACGGAAGACAACGTGCGCCAAACAAAGACACGAGTCAAGTCTGGCAACAATGGATTACAGCGGCGCGCAGCATCCAGGAGGTGCGAGCAAGGAGTCATGAGGGCGTGAGGAGGAGATGGGGGAGGGATGTCCGACCGTCCCGTCCTCCCTCCTCCCATCGCCGCACGACACAACGAAACGTTTGTCGGGAGTTACGTACAGGGGTTGAACAAAATAATGGAATCAGATCTGTTTGTGCACCTTATAAGAGCTGTTTCCATTATTTTGTTCATCTCCTGTAATCCCCCAGGTGTCGGCGGAGGTGGACCGCGGTGGCCAGGGATGGAGATGGACAGATAAGGGGAAGTGGGAGATGGATGAGGGGGTGGATGGTTGCTACTCAACAAATGCTCTTCTGATATAATGGCGCATGGAAACACGTCACGAGAGCGTGAAATTTGGATTGGAACGAGCGAGAAGTCACCAGATTAGAGACCGGATTGATGGGAACAAAAACAAGGCGTATCGTGATTAATTTTGAGAACCTTTCACCGAAAGATGTCAACGACATTGCTTACCTCAATAACATTATTTTTTTTTTTAAACTAAAATTACTTTCACGCGCAAAAGATGTCTACTGTGTTATTTTTTAATTAGCAATGGTTGGTTGAAAAGATTATATACGTAAACGTACATGCATGCACTTTTTTTGTCAAACGCTTTTTAAAATTCCTTAAAAATTCAATGTGCCATCAGTGATTGGTGAACCATTTTAACGGATCAAGGTTGGTTCGACGGCAACGAATTTTGCATATCAATCCGGTCACTATCGCCACCGCCATCAACCAACAAAGATCAGCAAAGGACCAAGACTGTATAATGGGGCCAACAGAGAATTGCGGGGAGCGGGCTCATTGGGGTCGCTGGTTTCTGGCCCACCCCCTAAATCATCTTCTTCGTCACGTCAATCTTTTCGCATACATAACCGCACGGTGGTGACCCCCTGACAGGGAATTACGAAAGCAATAATGCCCTGATCCGACGCCCACCCATCATGCTCTGCGCCGATCACAAACTGTAGACTCCCCTTATGACCACCACCACCACCACCACCTCAGTGCTCGTCTGAATGGCGTTGTCTGATTCAACGCCCTCCCCCTTTGTTATCGGAGCTTCGATGGCGATCAAAAATTCAGGACATGTGCTGTCCAAACTTGAAATCACGAGAGGATTAAATAGTCGGGACAAAAACTGGGGATTAACGTGCGTGTGTGCGTAGTCCGAGGTGGATGTTGTCCGCTGCGTCAGTGTTTGTTTGGATCAACCCGGAGGGAGAAGATGCACGTCGGCCGTTGTTACAGGGCTCAATCAATAGAACTCTTTGCCAATGCGAACAATATATTACAATTTCAGAATTGTAGGCACACCAAGAGTCAAAAACAGTTGTATGAACCCCCGCCCACGCGACGTTACAACGCTACTAACGATCAGCCCCAAAAAACACAAAAATTTTCATTCCCAATGATGATTGCTTTGTAAATCCAATGCATCATCTGTTTCCATAATGATGAACAATAGATGAATTTGCTACTACGGTAATTGTGATTGTAGAGCGACTGACCAGGAAAACGCACGAACGCAATGCAGCGCCATTTTGCATTCAGGAAGGTTCACGAGGAACAAAGTGGTTTCAAAAAGTAGTTGTTATAATCCGTCGAGTCGTTTCCGATTCTTGGTGACGCCATGGACAAGTGATCTCCAACTTCGAAAAGTACTTTGTCGGAAATTTGATTTAATCGACAATCTTTTTTTTAAACAACTGGATTGCTTAATGTAAAAATATGCGTTGTGAGGGGAAAAGTTCGCCAAACTAATTTATGAACTACAACTTTTAAATAGCTGTCTTCAACATACCAGCTCCTGGCATATTATTCAAATACGAGCAACGTAATCTTAGAACGTGGCGGAAGAAAACTCATCTACGATAACATTTAGTTGAATTTGAGAGGAAATCTTCCGAAATTCCGCTCGCAGCAATTGCCACTCGCAATTATCAACTTTTCCCTCACAACAACTCACGCAAAATTTCTCATCAAACGCATTAAGATATTTCCCGAGTCGCCCGGAGAAAAGAGGAGAAACGGGGGAGTTAGTTTGTTGATTTAAGGCGCGGTCGGGAGGAACGGGGTAAGAGGATGAGACAGAGGAGGAGTTGGGGGGAGGAACGACGACGACTTTCTCTTTTTACCAACGCGAGTCAACGAAATGCAAATTTACGCCAGTTTCTCTAAAATTAACGAGCAGCGACACACTTACGACTGCCAATTGCCACTTTTCTCTCGGGCGCGCTCATTTAACGAGTCAGCAAACGTCACGCTTTTCCGAACACACACACATATACAAGCACGCGCGCACTCCAAAAAGGAAGAGACACTCTTCAAACCACCAAAACCCTTTCTATTGTAAATATCCTCCTCAGACCCACCCCAATACTCTTATCATTTCTGCATTTAATTTTCACAGAAGCTTGAATAAAATTAAAATTGAATAAATTGCAACATTTATTTTATTTATACCACTTCCGTTCAGCATTAACAATTGATGCGAAAGTCCGGAAATCGGCAGACACATTGCATGACTAGAGTGTATTTCATAAACAAAGCTGTTCCTAGACACGGTTTCTAGCTACGGGAACGGAGTCTCGGGAGGATATGCACATCAGTAGAGATCGCCCATCCCATTGGAATTTGCACACACCCACATATACACACTCGGTTCTGGTGTCAATTCGTCAGCCCCCCC
>JAUJYS010000153.1:0-29732 GCA_033995665.1 Melogona broelemanni | reverse complement strand
AACCCATTTCGGCAGATCCGCCTTAGCCCAAACGATAACAAGTTTTAGTTCATCCAAGTTTTACAATATCACAAGCCACACGCGACTAGGAATTAAGAAGGTTAAGAAGTTGCTGCCTGCCTTCGCCAACAGTCAATTACGATTACTTTTGCTGGAGCGCCTCGATGTCAGCCTCTGGTTTTGAGCACCCTCCCTTGATGAGCGCGCACCAAGAAGAAACGCGAGATAGCACGCTAAATAAAATAAAAAAATAACACCCCAACCAACCTCAAGCTAATGACGTTAGGCCCAGGACGTCATAAATTACGGCGAACATGTTATTCACCGTCTACCGAGTTACGAAAATTTAATTGATGGAGTTATAAATGTGTTTGTTTAACTCGGGCAAATTTTCCCCCGGTGTCGTTACACTTTCTGCCTAATTTAAGACAGAGGCGCAGCGCGAAAGCAAAAACGACGCCGCGCGTAGCTTACATGCGCGTAGTGATATGGCCGCGTTGCCTCTGCCAAAAGCGAACAGAGAGGCTGAGGCGGACCGGGGCAAATGATGGTGTGGGGTGGTCGGAGATAAAAAAAATCTGAAAGGTTAACGATTTCTAGGGCGCTCTTTTTTCATTACGCCCATATGGCGGAGGGCTGCGTTAACTCGCGGTAGTTTGTGTACTTTTGTAACGAAGCATCGGCGCAGGCCTAATGATGGCGCCAATCCCTATAACTCGATTATGAATTAGCAGAGGAGACGGCCCAGCCGGGCTGGAGGTATGAATTGAGAAGAGGGAAACATGCTCCGGGACAGCGTCCAAAAGAAAGACGCGCATAGTCTGGAGAACTCACGTTCATAAAGACAGAAATTTTATTTCAACTTCAAATCACTAGCAATATTCCTTTGTTAACAAGAGTTCGCACCAGAGTCCCAAGATCGAATAACGAGAGCCGGCGCCGGGAATCGAGCCCAGGTATATTAGTACAGCGAGTCATAAGCTGTATTATTAGTACAAATGCAAGTATGCATTTGTCGTATCGCGAATCAAAAGCGATCATGTTTCCCCCAGAATTTGACAAAAGCGTTTGACACGTGAGAACACCCCAAATCGCGTTGGCCCACAATTTATTCAGCGCCATGATTTTGCACAAATCCTACGATACGTCGCCATAACTTGTCAACGCGATCTGAGCCCGTCTCTCCTCCCCTCCTCCTTACCAGAAATTCTTCCGCATCGAGAACATTTCGGGGCTTTTTATTAGTCGTCAGTCGTCGTAACACCCCCACCCTTTCGCATCCCGTACTTGTTCTTCAACCACCACCAGGCGGCACTGGTTCACCCTGAGAGTGAGGGAGGCGGCGTCGACGCCGATAAATTATTGGGTCGTATCAGTCGCGGGCAGAAAAGCGGGATGTTGGGGGGAGGGGAGAGCCAGGGGCACCACCATACCACCAGGGCTAGTGCTGTCAGATAACTCATCCGGGCGTGCTCGCTCCACACTCTCGCGTGTGTGTGTGTGCGTGCGTGTGTGCTAGTGCCACGCAGCCATGCATGATGATTGCCAAGATTTATGGCCTCATTTGCTGCTGCCGAAAGCAGACTGTCTTGCCAAATTTCCACCACTTCACTCCCGACTTTGCCACTCCACTCGGCCGGGCGGAGCTCATCGGGCGGACGGACGGACATCGCGCGGGCCGGCGTCGACGTTCGCAGACAGCGGTCACGTTTGGCATTGATCAAAGTGTACGAGAGAAAAAAACCATTCTGTTCCTCCATAGACCACATTAGTGCCCTCTGGTGTCGATCCAGAGAATCAGTTGGTTCGTGGCCGTTTTCCGAGTGTTTTTGGAGTGGAGCCTGTTTGACACGTAGAATCAGTGAATTGAGGCTTGGACCAGCAGGCGAAAAATGCAACATACCAAATTGCGAAACGAGCGCCGTCTAGTGCTAACGGGAAGCACATACATGTGCAGTATATACTTTCATTAGTCGCTTGAAGGGGTATTTGGGCATCACTACATTCAACAGAAAAATGACGGCTAAGAAAATGATCAACTATAGTTTAAACAAATGAATCTAAATAAAAAAAACCTTGAATCTAAATGTGGAACTCATCATGGATTGCATAGACTGGAAAAATTATGTTTGAATTGCGTTCTAATGTGCCTTTATTCCTTAAAATGATATTGACGATCTGTGGGTGACATTTAGGTGTAAACTCAACGGATAACAACGGATATACTCATACGGATAACACTGTTACGCTTTTCCGGTGCAGAAAGGCGAAACATGTCCATTTGAACCAGTAGTCTCAGCAGGACGCGGGGTTCCTCAATTCGCCAGCGCCGCCATATTTGTAGCCGCCGTCTCGACAGCTTTTCGTTGTCGGGGGATTTCGTTGACGGCTTCCCTCCCCCAACACCCCCACCACCACCACCATTTCCCGTCTCACCCCATTACGATTCCATATTTTTCAGTAATGCAAACAGACCGTTGACACAGGCGCCTCGGTCGCGCGCGCTCATTTCGAGGCCGGATCAGCCAGACGCATGACAAATGAGCCGAGAATTTGTTCCTTGTCCGCCCGGACAAACTTCTCGCCACCACCAACCAGCCTCTATTGTCCGCAGCACCCACCACCAAAGCTAGCAAGCACCAAAACCTCCTTCCCCCATTTTTTCCCCCTTCTCTTCTCTTGTTCCGAGGTGGTGACTTTTCTTTCTTTTGGCGACTGTGTTTGCGTTCGGTTTTTTTTTTCTTCTTTCTAACTCCAAAACTCTTTCTCTACGCGCACGTGCATAATTTTCCGGCGGAATGTTTTTGCGGCCGTGTTCTTCGGACTTGTAACTGACTATGGCTGACTGGGCGGAGGGTGGTGACGCGAAAATGAAGTGATGAATGGCTTTAGTGTGCGTTGGGCCCGGGGCCTCGCGCGAAAGTAGAGGAAGCGCCACACCACGGGTTGCAAGGAATTACCTAAACTTTAAAGAACATACTCTGTGCCTGTGTCATTGCATTTAAAAGTACTTTTCTGCTCTGGAACCTTCCGAAATCTCTTGAATACATCCTTGAATATAGAAAGCAGGTTTTCGGCGCCCTCGCTTGGTAACAAAGTATTGACTTCGCCTATGAACAGAACTCGGTTATTATTCGGTCCCGCAATACGGCGACGGACTATAGTTGTCGTTGGGACGGCATTAGTCCCATCCGATTGCCAGGCTTATCAGCAAAGTCAAATATGGGCGTACATTTTCATTAATTAGATTCTACCCCTGTGATTTTAGACCACTACTCAATGGCTCCAGCACCATCAGAGGACTGCAGAACGCCCATGTAAGAAAACGGAGTCGGGACATCTGAACCCATTTCCCCCGTATAAGCAATACACCCTGTAAGTACGGTTGCTGTAACAAATCAGATATTGTATTCGGATAGGCCGATGGGCGGCGCTTCAAAAGCCAGAAGGGCGACGTGTCAACTACGTCATAGTCGATACGTTTCGTCTCCCGCTGCCCCCGCCGAAGTTTTATAGATTTCCACCTGTTTTTATCATGCTGTCATATCACACGGTTGAACAGGGGAGGAGGTAAAAAAAAACACGTTCGAGTATCGGGTTCACGCCTTTTCGAGTCGATTATGATTGATATCGGCTCATTTCGAATCTTCCTCGGTGAAGCAGAAATTCCGGTCGGCGTTTTCACCTCCCAATGTGTGATGGATGACACAGCTCGCATGAACCCCGCCTTCACATACGTAAACTTCACGCGGATTTTTTTTTTTTCCTTTCCTTTCAACCATCTGCCGAGCTAAAACCCTGCCACTAGCATTTCTCGAAATGGTGCCAAAAAATATCGAATTAATTCAAGAAACATCGTCTTTTTGAATATTCTAACACAGTAGCTACATAAAAGGGCAACTTGGAAATCAAAAAAGATTGTTCGAGTCATTTTAAAACAGTGCAAAAAAATGTGATCGTTTTCGATTTATTTTTTATATGAAATACCAACCCTTGTGCATTTTTGAAGAAAAAAAAATACATGTTCGCTTATTTTCGAAATCTGGTATTAAAAGAACTTATAAATCACTCAACGCACAAAAGTATAAATACCGATAATATGCACCCATAAATAATTTCTACATTTTTTATCACTCATAAAGGATTTTGCTTAAAGTTACGAGTCAGGCTGGTAGAACTTATCAATCTTAACAGGACAGAAAACTGTAAAGAATATAAAATTTTGTTTCGCAAACGCACATTGTCTAGGGTGTAATACGTGGGTGCATTGTACTAGGGTGCAAAACAGGCTTTTGTCAAAACTGTTTGACCATTTCATTTTTTCCAAACACATGAATGCCAATAACATGTGTTTACTGCGCAGCAACGAGTGAAACGTGAGAAATGACCATTGAAAGATTGATTCGCCCCGCATGGTTTGCATTTCTAGAAAGTGACATTCATCATGAATGGGAGGGAACAGTTGTACGGTTTTTGAACCAGCGAAACTCCCATCCATGCTTGTCGCCACACTCGCTAGCCATTTTAATTAAATACGTGAATCCCCCTCCCATTCTCACTGACCGAGAACAGCGCAATAGCTGCCCCGTGAGACGGCAATCACACAATGCAGGTTTGTAATGCGGCACAGTATGAATCTCGACATCTGTCTATCCCCGCTAAATTTCGCTAAAAATTAGAGGTTGTTTATAATAAAAAAACGAATGATTTACATGTATTCCATGCGTCACTGGGTTCGAAGAGAAACATTTTTGGGTTTATTTCTTGAGACCTTCTTCAGGGAAAACTAATTCATCAGGGAAGATTCCAGAGAACATCTCCTGGCGCACATTCTTGAATGCAAGAGAAATTTATGCCATGCTCAGAAAGTTAACTTCTCCCTCTCACTATTCACTATGCCGCAGTGAAACATGCAGAATTACCATGCCCACCATGGAGGACGCAGGCTTCATTGGGGTTACATCTATTTAGTACGGAGGGAGGAGGGAAGTTGAATGTAATTCGCGGCTGTCGACAAATGCTGCCTGATGGAACGAAGACTAGGAGGGTGTGAGGGAAAACAAGTCGACTTGCAAGAAAGGGTAACTTCCGCCGTGGCAGGGCGTGTTGGCAGTTTCCTGTATATATCCGTTCCGCGTCGTCGCGTCGCCATTGGCGGAGGGGCGAGCTGCTTCCGAACACAGCGAATCAAAAAATAAATAAATGGACTGGGAAAACCCGGTACCGATAAATGGGTACCCCATACAAAAGATCGCGCGTTAAACCGCGTCCACGCTGGACACATGTAGCGAGTATTTCGCTCGGGATGAGAGCGCTGACCGTTGACGTTTATCAATTGATCATTGATTACGATGATTTGATCGATCATTAACACCATCGATCATTTTGCAATTATAACGAGCATATTGAAAAACCGGTTCTTGATCCTTTTGACTGTTACTATTTTTAATTGACAAATTATTTGAGCAGAAAAAAATATATATGGAAATAAACGATTGCAGGCAACTTATTGAACATATTATATAATTATTTGTTGTTATAATTATTGTCATAATTATTTGAAAAATGAGCAATTATTTATGTGACGACGTATTGCAGTAAGTTTAAGTGCAGCAGGCTTTAGCGGTCTTGTTTAATGTGCTGCAATTTATTTAAAACCTGGGATTACAAAACGGTTTTAGAAATAAAATAAGTAACGATAATGTTTCTATTCAAATGAATAATTACGAAAATCTCGTAATTGGTGAAGCAAAAAAATATTAGCGTTTGAAAGTAATGCCTTCAGACTACCATTTTTCAACTGCCAGAAACTATGGGCTCAATAATCACTTGAGAAGTTCAGCCAAAGAATTTCTATTTTCGCATGACAAATACCACACACACACCGCACACAAATACCATAAATAAGTAAATCACATGTGAACAGAAATACAAATGGCAATATATATATTTTTTTTCTTTTCGATCCTTTAAATTGATTCGCCTTTGGAGCCAGCGTGCCCCTCTGGCGAGGCACTCCCTCTCCCACCCCCACTTCGGTCGCGCTATCTTGCCGCGACAGTGTTTAGTGAAAACGCAAATACGAGAGTGAGAGAGAGAAAAAAGTCCCGAAATAGTGGAATTGCCTTGGCATTATTATTATCTCCTTTTCACTAATGAATCAAATCTTTTCCGCACCAGCAAAATACTATTCCGTTAATGGCTCGGAAAATGCTGTACGGGTGTTCGCATTTGTCGTTTAAAATGAACTCCGGAGCCGACTCACCCCTGCGCGCATTACAATCGTCATTTATTTTAAAAACGGCTTTCCAGCTATCCAACCACGTTCAACGCCAAGAAGAACCACCATGTATTTTGCGACAGCCTATGTTTTTACTGTTTCCACGACATTCAAAAATTCTAACATTCCTCTTCGAACGACAGATGTACTGTTATACGCGACAAATCATAAACTTTTGGTAACACAAGACGCACGTATCCCAGTCCTAAACGACCAGTATTCTACGCGTTGCAGCACACGCCACGTTACGTTCACGACGTTAACGATACGCGTGGGCGTCGTCGCCAGTGGCGCAGCCATCGTTTCCATTTCCCGGCCCGTCGCCAGCCTCGCCGTCAGCTTTTATCTGCATAGAAGCAGGAGGCCCGCAGACTGGCGCGTAAACGAAAGCTAGATGGCGTTGTAAATTATTGCAGTCGCCATCCATTACCCTGTTAATCGTTTTTTGTTTACAAGCACGGTTAAATTGCGAGTGTACGTTAAAGTTATGCAGCCCATGCGTTACCGCACGATCTTCTTTTATGTCTGAGCGCAGAGCGGCCCCCGTTTGGCTTCGTGGTTTTGGCTTGGGCGGGGGTTGTGGGGGGAGGGGGTATAGCATCGGGAGGGGTGGATGAAGATAAAGGCTTGCAATTACCAGAATAGCTCCTGCCGTTGAAATAACTGCACGGAAATAAATACGCTGCCGGCCGACGACGACATGAACGAAACGCTGTGCCTGTATTAGTCACATCGTCAGTTGTTATAAATTGTAAAGCTTTTAAACTTTGTGATACTACATGACTTCGTAAAACTCAAAATGGTACTAACTTTTAGCTTTTAAAAATGAACAGTCCAAATTGGCCGCCTCTTGTTATTGTGGTTTTTACAGTTGGTACTAAAAACCGTAGCCAAACATGGGCAACACAAATAGCCAATGATTAGTGGCGCGTTTGAATTTGTTGATTCTATTAGAGTTGTGCCGCACACCGCTTCAAGTTCCGAAGCAAATTAAGCGTTTTAGCGCTGTGTAAAATGGGGGAGAGAAGTAAGGAATTTCTAACTGGATGCGATATTGTTTATATTCATGGTTTGATAGCGTTCGTAACTTTTATGTGCACGTATAGGAAATTATGTATGCATCAATTATTTTCCTACTTGTTTATTACGCAACTACCTCTCATAGTCCAAATGTGTATTCCGAGAATGGTTGGCAATATGGGGGGGGGAGGGGAGATAGAACACATAGATCCTGTTTATGAGCTATTCATTGATCAAAATATTTTCTAACGACTTGAATGTTTAGCAACCTACCAGTGAACATCTTGGCGCTCGATTCTAAATAGAAATCAATATACCACTGTCAATTTTGTATAACTAAAATGACTTAATAAATAAAATTAAAATAATAATAATAATTAAGATGATTAAAACGTCAGTGGTATGTTTATGGAGCCGTCTCCTATGAACCCCAATTTTTACCAACGTTTCCTTTTCTAATAAAAAATACCTACATAAAATAATTAAGGAGTGTCGACTCCAAACTGAATTAATCAGACAGAACACACGATCCTTATTTTGAACTTGGAAAAAAATAACCCTGACTGGCCAGCAATAGATGTTAGTGACTGCGAATGGGGTGCGCTGATATAAACTGACAAATTGATCCATTGCTCACTGGAGACCAGGCTGTCCGAGCCCCCTAAATGCCCAAAATGAACCGTCGGCCTACTTGAAAACAGCAGTCGTACTAACCACCGCTTTGGATGCTGACATGGTATATCCACTGTGTTTCGCAAGCCGCCGTCTCATTTCTCACTTCAGCTGGGCGAGCCGGGGTTCACCCAAAGATTCCATTTATTTTCACCTGAGAACAAGTTTAATTTGTACACAAGCGGTGATTTTTCTTTTCCGTCGGAGCGCCACCATATAGACCAATTACGACTCCCCCAATTATAGTACTTCGGTAGCTATCTATTTAATTTCTCCTTCGCTTCGCCAGACCTTTTCAATTTTTTTTTTCTGCACGAAATACGACACAGACTGATTTTTAGTTGGTTGTTTAGATATATTATTCCCGGGGCGTTTGCGGTCAATAAAGACACATTTATCGTTCATCAAAGTCCCAATCTCCTCCGTGAAAATTTCTTACACTAAAATGTAGCCAACGAAATAACATTTTTTCCATCGACAATCAATAACCGTAATCAATAACCGTAATCACAGGAGATTATGTACCTGTCTAATCGCTTGAGGAATTGTGGAGGGGCACATTTTAACCAATACCCCGGGATCGAATAACAAAACGCTTGACCCGGGAATCGAACCAAGAATCGTCGTACACATGGCGAATGCTCCCTACCACTGAGCTACGACGAACATTTCAACTAAATTTTATCGAAATAAAATAACGATAAACGCTCGTACAACGAATATTTAAACGAAATAAAAATTTAATAATTGTGCTGAAGGTCAAACAAAATTCAGTCATTACGATTTGCATTGTCACAAATCATGCGATATACCTTATATTTAATTTATTTTGCTTGGTTGTCGATACAACAAATTTAAGTCCTAACGCTACAAAAAATCAAGTACGGCGATTGAACTATTAAAAGCCATTAGTATCCAACGGCGACAGTGGTACCACCACCACCACCACCAGCAAATTGAACTGAAAACGCGCGCTCCGATTGAGCCATATGCTCGGCAATCCCGATGATGCCAACAGAAACGGCGTCATTATTTGAAATGGCAAACTGCCTGTTAGGTTGAGGGGCGGAGGGGGATCAATTAGTGCGGGATATATTTTTTTATCTATCTCTGCGATGATGCGTCGCAGCGCCGCGTCTAACCTAAAACGGCGACCCGTATGATGAAACGCGAACGAGAAGACATACTTTGAGATGGTAGCTGCAGAGGAGATGGGATAGGGGAGGGTTGGTTGGGCGTGGAAATAGCAATAATGGCCTATCCGTTACAAACCATTTTCTAATTCGTTCGACTTTACAATGCACGACGGCGTGACTTAATGAGCTACTCGCGATCAAAGCGAATCTAAATGCCAAATATTGGCTTCTGGCGCATCACCAGTTGGCACTAATATAGTCTACTATTGGCCAAAGTTGAGAGTGAACAATTAGAATATCTAATTTATTTTTTTACTTACACGGTGAATTTTAACCAAGCGAATAAACATATCAAGTTCTGGTATATCACATCGAAAAAAGATGGCGCTGTTGTCATCTGTCATTAGTCAAACTTGGGGTGTCGATTTTGAACTAATTTTATTTGTTAGACAAACAGTGAATAGAATTGAGCGAAGCAAAATATGAAATGATGGTATCCGGTATGGATAGATAGCACTATTGTCATCTACCACTTTACTAAACTTAGGGTGTTAATTTGGGGCTTATTTCCATTTTTTTGTTGTTCTGTGTATAAATTCAATATCGAAATCCTCCCCTCGAATATCTCTAATTTATCATGAATTTCAAACTTTACTGTACATTTTGAAATTATCTCCCAGAAAGAAGTAAAAACTTAGTTTAGTTTTAAACGAACGCGGCATCCAGTTTAAAAGGCGGACGTTTGAATAGTTTCTTCGCTAAATAGACGACCGCGGGCCGCTGCATCCGGCAATAAAATTTTGCCCATCAGAATTAAGTCAACGGTTTTAAGATGCGCTCGGTGTGCCTTTAGAGCGGAGTCAGCATTAATTAGCGTTTCCCCGTCGTAGATTCGCGTAATAGATACGGCGACCATCTAACGCGAGCGCTGCGGTAGTGGTGAAGGGAGGATGGTAGAGTTGGGGGTGGGAATAAGAAGGAGGTGGAGGGGGGAATCTCTGTGCCGCTGATATCCATTATCTGGATGACATCTCCAAATAACTAACGCTTTTGTAATTGCATTCGAGGCGATAAAACGTCTAACGTACATCATTTTCCAATGATACCTTCCTTTCCCCTATCCTCCTTCTCTCCTTATGGAGTTGTCGCGGGCTCGCGTCGGTCTCCGAGGCTCTAGGCGAATCGATCGTCGCGCCCTCTATATATGACCGGGCTGGTGTTACAACCTATGGTATTGGAAATTGGAGCGCATAAAAGTCCTGAACTTGGCGCAATATTTAAATGGGTAAATTACATGTGTAAGCGTCCGCAAACAGTATCGCCATCTATTGGAAGCTGATCTAACTAGAATTCGGTTGTTAGCTTTTATTATTAAGGAATTTTTCGAAGATTATGATTGGTGGATTAAATGGATATTAAAGGAAATTAAATTCGAAGGTTGTATTTGCAATAACAATTCTCTAAAAGAAATTCCAAATTAATTTAAACAAATTAAGCAAACAATACTAATTGTTTCTGCTTGAATTTTATAAAAATATAAACAAGTTCAAATGTCAATATAAACAGTCATTAATACAAAGTCGATTAGAAGTATTCTAAATGTTATTTAATTTAAGCATGCCACCAACTACGTTTCATAACATAGAACGCCATGTGATAGCAGAAAGGAAATTACGTGTTATGCGGTACAGCATCGGGGGAGCTTTACGACATCGCTTGAATCATGCAGCAATGCATTAATAATGCTGGAAGCTCGTATTCCACGAGGAACGTATACATTTTACATCATTTACTTTTTTAACAGTTTCCAAGAATTTCCTTGCGGTCCAATAATAATGTTAGCGGGCTTTAATTAAAAACAAAATGAACTATTGATTTACAAACGTAATGGATACCTCGGGACTATTCACCATGAAATATTCAAACCAACGCCAGTTTACCTCGTTTGCGTAACAGCGGTTCAAGCAATCAACAGCTCAGCTTAGCAAGTAATCAGGGTTAAGTCAGTTTGAATCATTTCAAATTGGGTATTTCAGGCGCTTCAATAAATAACGTCGACTCAAGGCATGGTTGAATAATGCCGCGGCGGTTTTGCGGCGACCTCGGTGTGACTGAACTGCGTGTACGGGATGATTAATATGCATGGAGGGTGTGGGAGGTTAATGGGAAAGGGGGGGTGGGTGATGGAGATGGAAAACATTTCGAACGAACAAATCATTCGGATTAGTCCTAAACGCTGCTCGTTTTGTTATTTCGCTCGCGGGCGGTGTGCGCGACGATTAGAACACAAATTAAACGAGGGTTACATTATTTATGTTTTGTTTTGATTTCCGGATATTCGCACTTCGTGTTACTAATAGATGGCGCTGCCAACGAGAGAGAATAAATTTGATTATTATTTTTTTAAAGATAATATTCGACCATAAATCGAATACATACGGACGTGGTATGTGTCAATAAAGATTACCGGTACAATTATAATCTGTATCCGCAGGGGTCTAATATGCGGTAGCCAAATGACCAGTTACGGGACGAAAAGGTCCTATTTTAAACGCCACCCCCCCCACCCCCTCCTCCGGGGAGGCGACCTGAAAATTTTGTCTTGTATTGAATACATTATTCTAATCTAGTGCCTGTAACGTGTACCTGACAACGTACCGACGTGGATCCCACGACTACACTTCCATTCCGAAACAAGGCGTGTGGACAAACAGACCCGAAAGGTTTTGGATGATACGGGCGGGAATTGAACCCGCGACTCTGGCATAGACAGCCAACACGCTAACCACAACGCTGAACGGCACCTATTAATCGTTTCACTCAGAAATAATCGGCATTTTTAACTCACCAAGTTTCCGGAGGAATATTCAATCTGCCGGTTGGGCGATAGATTAAACTCTCGCTAAGCCTTTTCGTGGCTCGCCATGCAAAAATGACGCATTGGCATCGCGTATTAAAACGAAATTCCCCGCAGTGAGGCAACAAACTATAAAAGAGAGAAGCTGAGCCTAAATTATTGTTTACATTTCGGTTACCTTCTGCCCGAGTATCGCCACATAACACCCTTCTCCCCCATCACCGCGCGCATATTGCCCATGCCGGAATAGATCACCGTGTGGAAATTCCTTTCGGTAATTGAAGTTGGCCGCGCCAAGCATAATATTATTGTTATTTTTATTGTTATTTCGCGGAACAAATGCGGCGTGGGTCCCCCCGTGTTCGGCGCTGATAAGGAAAGGGGGGAGGGGAGGGGAGGGCGCAACGTTTTCCGCCGAACCGCAAACCTCATTTCCACGCCTGACGTTAATGGCTATTTGGCGCGAGCGCATCCAAATGTCAACAAGACTTTTGTTTGAAGTATCAACCAATTTATATTTTTTTTTTCGCGCTGCAGCAACGTGCCAGCTATAGCTAACCACCGCATAGTCTATATTAATGGTCGAAAGTGGCATTTCGCACCTCCCCCCCACCACCAACCCCGGCAATGTGCAAACAGATGAATTCCATAACAAATGACGTAGGGGTGTCTATTCTGAATCACACCTCGCTCATACATGATTAAGCGACCCAGAATTCGTAAGCAGACAACTGAACTGACAACAATACGATGTGTACTGATGAAAACCCCCCAACAAACACTGAGGAGAATTTTCATTAACTTCAGTCTACAAGCCCTCCACCAACTTTCTGCATGTGGCGCCCATCCACGAGCTTTCAAATAACTATAAATAATGCTTGGCTGCGCGAATACATTTTTTTTTCAAATGCTTTTGTCGCATAACCATGGTATTTACATAATATTTTATCCGATTCATGTACTGTACATTTGCTCAAAACTATAAACAATAAAAAACAAAGAAAAGTCCTATTTTTGACTGATATTCTCATATATTTGCGAACGCTCTACAAACGCTTATATTGGTATAGACGACATTCGGTAGCTAGTCTATTATTTATCGTTTTCTCGAGAGAGTAGATGCTATTTGATTTTTTTTCGCCTTCAAATTATACCTGGAGTATATTATATCAAAATATCCAGCAGTGCAATAAATCGTATCGCATGTATATTTCCATTACCTTCTCAAAAGGCAGCGCTACATTTTATCCGAATACATATTCGAAATATTCCTGTCCCATGTTTTTCAACTATACAGTACTGCTAGCAGCTCTATGATATTCGTGACGCACACACGGCTGTATAATGTACACCTTGATGCTGGTGTAGCCCTATTACCGGCGTATAGAGTTCTGACGAAAAAGAAAATTACTACGTCGGCTATACATTACAACATTTGTCGTCGGCGAAGCTATAAATATAGCTCTTATAAGCGCCAGTCGATTCCGCGGTGCTTCGCCTATAGAAATGCCCTATAGCGGCGCACATGCGCGCTCGAACCAGAATAACTAGTCCATTTCAAACATCATTAACGATTTTCCATTCTATTGAGAATTCTTTTAATATGCTGCCTGGCGCACGTGCGCGTTTTCATTCGACGATGCCGCGCGCGCCGCGCGATGACACCACCCGCCCGGAAACATGTATCGCGTTATCACCAATGGACGATGCGTCCATGCCAATGACAATCGGCCACGTTTCTCAACTGACGGCCCACCCTGCCCGAACTGCCTGTCTGTATGTACGCGTGTGCTCGCCGGCGCTATTCCCTGTTGCCTACTGCCAAGCGCGGTTTGCGCACCGCGCGCGCCCGGGTCTAGAATTAATAAAATTTGTAGTACTTTGATTCGCGAGCATTTTCAATTAGGTACAAAGTATAAAGTGCATTTAGAGACTTTGTCTCTCTATTCAATAACGCGGGCTTCCTATTTCAAAACTGGGACATGTCAATTAGCGTGTGTAGAGGAGGAGGGGGTGGTCTGTCCTTAGTCGGTTTGCTATCAAGTCATACCCTGCTCCTACGCAATATAGGCAAATACAATATACAGATGCATGTGTAGCTGTAGGCCCATCCTCTTCAGACCATCAGTGCATCCTAGTGAGAAAAAAAACATCGATTTTTGGTTGTGTGACGTTTTCGTAACTCAGTCGACAAGACAACACCAAGGATGCATAATTTCTTGAAATTTTTTTCACTACAATGGCTGTAAAAAGATACAATAAATAAGCTCAGTGTTAACATTAACATATTTGGATCAGAGGTCTTAAGAGGATTTAATAACTATCGCGCAATATGTAACCTGCTGCCGAACCAAAAAGAAAATGGTACTGCCAGGCAATGTTTATGAATGCTGTTCCATTGGGAGATCCAAGGACTAATAGACTGCGTCTTATTACTTTCATGATTTTGTATGCTCATTCGAAGGAATAGAGCAGCATCAGTTGCATTAACCATGCTAATGCAGCTGGGAATCGGTTTAATAATTGGTATCCAAAATTTGCCATGCAATTTCAGAATCGTATGAGAAAAAAGCGAATGTCCCACAAAACTCGAACTAGAGGATTCACATTTTAAAACGGAAAACAAGATATTCTTTCAAATATCTTCACAATGACCAAAAAGCATGCGGGGGATTCTGGTTTCATCACTGAGATGGTTTCAGCAATGAGATGCTAAAAACGCCGGTTGACACATAGGTCATGGCGAAGCACATGACCCGTTGGAAAAATAGCATTATTCATTATAATTGAGGATCCATGGTAGGGTTAGATTTCAAAAAGAAAACTGACTGTTGAACTCCACAATTGGTATTTGGGGAAAATATGGTTGTTCAGCTTAGCGTGATGGATAACTAATTTACCGGACCAGTGACTCAATCGCAATTGCCACTGATAGGAACGTAAAACTAAATTGAATTCGATCTGTTATCGCCATTATTTTTTTGCTAACAGGAAAGTTGGCTCCAATTCTTTATCCGAGCGAAATTGTGTCACGTGTGACGTCACCAGGGCAGACTAGGATAGGTAACCGGGGACGAGATGTAACGGCGTCTTAGTTCGGCGAAGCGAAATCGGAGACGCCGTTTGTGATTATACCGTTGCTATGGTGCGCCCCGCAGCAGAAAAAAAGCTTTCTTCCGGGCGTCACTTTGCGGCGTGCACGAAGAGGAAAGGAAAAAAAATCTCACTTGGAGCGCTAGCGTGAAACGCGCGCTACCGATTCTCCATTATCACGAGTGTGTAATGTATATGAGTAGACGCGGAGGCGCATTGGTGAAGGTGTCGGTGACACCTCGGTATGTATACCTTTATGGTGGGGAATGGGCCGGGATTCAAAGCGAGCACCTGCCCAGGGTGAGTATTGTTTTTGGAAATCGATAATCGTTATCACTGTAGGGAAGATCACTACAGTAGATCCTGAACCCCACCTAATCCCATCGAAAGATAATTTAATGAAGGAATTTATTTTACGAATTTAATTTTATAATCGAATAATGAAAGCCTGAGTAAGGAATCAGGCCCGGGATCGCCGCACAACAGGCGGATGCTCTATCAATGAGCTATGACGACCGCACCATAATATCGTTAAATCACACATTTATTTTGCATTTTCCCCCAAATTTATTTTATTTTTATTCTTTTGAAAATTTTGACTTTGAAAAGCATTAATTTCAATTGGGAACATGACTAGGCACGATAAACAAGTAAATTAAAAAATACTCCTTTATTAAATTTACAATTTAAGAAATCACAAGTAGTATAATAATTTAGTGACTTAAGGATAATATTCCCGCTGGTAATAACCTTATTACCAGGATTAATCATTTATTCTTAAATTAAATTTGTTACGGAGTATAAACTCTGTAAACAAGCTGTAAAATATTCTGAACGAAAATAATGATTTAGGGAACAGGCTTTCAATAGTTTATCGTACAAAACTTTTTCGTTTTTTTATTTTATCGGCAATGATCGGGATAGGGGGCGACGAATTCGCGCTGTGCAGAATCACGTGTTGGCTAAACAGAGACGTTCCCGCAAACATACCCCCATCCTAAACCCGTTTTTCCGATCCCCCCTACATCTCCATCTTCCCTCTCTGGCATCGCGGATGCGCAAGTACACCTCAAATTTGTTTCCAGCCATATATACGTGATAAAACAATTTATAAGGAAAGTTTTATTAGATTAGAGTTTTTCATCAGCGATCAAATTCGTCTCTCCCCGAAGACCACCCGCCCATGCCGGTAATACGCCGGCACCCGTTACCACGTTCGAAGTCAAGTAACCCATCGTAACGGCGGCGCCCGAAAGCCGACTGTACCGCAGAGCAAATTGTTTTTCGTGATTGCCTGCCTTCGTAATTTTCAGGGGCAGCCGACCACGATATCGCTAATTGCCGTTTCTGAACGACCAAACGCAGACAATCATCCAAATACAGATTCAGTCATGATTGTGTGCCTGGTACTGAAATTAAGCGCGTATGTTTCACTTCGTAAACATATTTTCTTGGTTCCGTTCTAGACATACAACCAACGAAAACAAGGGTTGGGTAGAAACGACAAAGGAACGTCTCAATCCAAGTAATACTTTTCTTTCTCGTTTATAAATATTATTTCTAGAAAGGAACGTTTGGAACGTACCCAACACTGACGAAAATATGCACCCGTGTATCACAATCGGATTTTACAATGTGAACGAAGGCCGCCGTTGAACGTTTAAATGCGAAATACTTGCGGTAGGTGGCGACACCGGTCATCCCAACCGCTATATGGCCATCCTCACCGCACACGCACGCTAATACGGAACCTCGACCGTTTATTATTTTTGTTGTCGTCGCTCTCGTCTATCACGCATTCTTTATTTTTTTGTACAACCACCCCTCCCCCCCATCTCCCCCCCGTCGACTAAAGCGAAATATTAATAAGCAAAGTGCAGCGCGTTATCTGGCGCGTGTATCGGGATGGAGATAGGGAAAAAAAAAGTGTGTTAATGCTCATTGGCGCGAGTGAGAGAGAGAAAACGCGCCTTTCTAATATGCGCCAACGCCGTCGCTCTCTGTTGTTCTCTTTTTGGTAAAAGACAGCGCCATCGATTAACCAGGCGCACACCAAACTGTGTATACCGTGCATTAATTAGAGAGTACTTTGCATTAAGTATCTGGCAATTAATCATAAACTCCTTTTATGACGGAGGCAGCTTGCACGAGTTTTCGCGAATCGCTTTTTTATATCGAGTTTCTATCGCCGTACCGCGCCCCTCCTCACTACAACTGCACTGCGAAATGAGGCGTCATGAATTTGGTCACGTCTTAAAATGTGGTACGCAGTATTGGGGGTAAGTTTGAAGAGTTTAGAGAGGCAGGTTATCTTAAAATTTGGTTCGAAATCGGAGTCGATTTGAAGTTTTCGTTCAAAATTCGTTTGTCGCAAATTTCAAAGTCTCGAACAGATGTTAGCCACTTTTTCCCACAAAGAAAGCAATATGTTTTGAAGTGTTTATTTTCAAGTGTCATAAAATATTTCACCAAAAAAATAAACAAAGTAAAAACAATAACATTGTATACATTATCTTCGCTTTGATTTTTATACTGTATATATTATAAAAAATGAAATACCGTACAGATTTTATTTTTGTAATAATTCCGATATTTTAACATATCTGGGGACAACTACATGTAGAATGATTAGCGCGTTTTCGGAATTTCTCACAAGCGACATAAAAAACAAATTAGAAAAGCAAATTCAAAAAACATTTACAGCGAAAAATAAAATAGTGTTTAAACATTTTTTGGATGATCTCAAGCTAGTCTAACAAAACATTTTATCTTCCGAAGCATATTTCAGGAAATATGCCAGGAATACGCTTCAAAAACTAAACCAAATATTAAGCCTGTTGAAGTCGCAGTGCAACAGCGACCTCCTACGACGAAAACAAAAGATGCCGCAAATCTGGAGAGCACTTCACGAGATACCGGGGTCGAAGCGGGTGGAATTTTCCAGGGTGGTTGAGAAGAGTGGGTGGAACGGATCAAAGCGGAATAGGGGGGGGGGAGTGGAACTGAGTGGGGTTGGGGGTGGATGGGCTCGTGAAAGAAAGAAGAAAAAAATCAAGACGGGCGAGACCAGCAGTGATAGAAACAATGCGCTATCGGTGCGCGCATAATTTATAAGCACGTGCGGGGCTTCCCCGGGCTTCCATGGATTAGAATGGCAATGTCTACAACGGTGGCGCCACCTATCGTGTGCCATCCGTAGACGCGGAACGCACGAAGAAATTCCACTTCAGGCAGTGTTTTTTTTTTACAGATGAAGCCAATGTTTCAACATTGAAAGGCCAAATCAGATTTGGTCGCTCGTGTTACAAACCATTCACGTTTAATTTCAAATTATTTTGTGTGAGGGCTACGTTGGTTGTGCAAAGTTGTATGCGCACCACCAACAAAAATCTTTAACAAAAGTGCAACTTATTTTAAGATTGCTAACCAGCGATTTTCGCCTCGTAACCCCCAAGAGGCGTCCTGGCAATTTTGACAAGCCTGGACTTCATATTTAGGTAGAGATCTTTAACGTGAACCTGGCATCGTACAGGCACGTGTTCCCTGGCTTTGCCTCCATTCAGAAGTAAAAATAAGGTGCGCGTTGGAATTTTTCTTGCCATAAATTTTTTGGAGATTTCGGCCGGGAATTAAACTCACAATCACGGGAGTATTAGTCCAACGCTTTAACCATGAATTACACAATCGTGCGAAGATTTTTTGTGCATATTTTAGAAGAAAACAAAGACACTTGTCATCTGTGTTATCCGACAGCGAGTAAGCGGAAGCTACGCAGAATGCGCCGTCTATCGGATATCGAAGCACCTACGGAGTAGGAGGTAGATGGAGGCAAGCCTGGGAGAATTTGGGGCACTGATAAATTTTAAACATCTAGGTTTTTCCTTCGAATAGCCTCTTACAACTTGGGCGTTCTACTTACGTATGCTCGCAGTGAGTTCGATCTGCGGCTGGGTACAGAGAGATCGCGATAGATCACAAGGCACGCCGCTCAAATGCTTTACCGATACGGAGGCCATATCGGCTCAAAGAAACGATGCTGCCATGGAGGCCACCTCGGTAAAACCAAAAAGATGCACAGATAGAAAATGGCTGGCACAAAGCTACTTACAAAAAACATTTCTTTCAGATAAACAACCCTGTATCCACCCTATTCACCTACTTGTAAAAAAGCAGGCAGCGCAAACGTAAACAAAAATTTAAAATATGAAAGGATTAATCTATTATACCCTTTCGCCTAAATAATTTCAAATTTTCCGAAACTTTAAGAATCTCGAAAAATTATGCAATGCAGCAGATCCCATCAGAGTGCTTGAAACTTGGAATAGTATAAATCGATTGCAAACACAGTTCTATCAAACTTTGCTCAAATCAAAATATACATTTCCATTTATTTTTAAGTGGTAAACTTAACGCTATTCTTTATGGGCCATTTGAAAACACAATTCGAATTTTAAAATGCCAGCCCTGAAGCTACTCGTCTATTGCGATAATTATGGTTTAAACAAGCGATAATTTGCTGTACACGTAAATAATCTTTTAATAGCATATAGCTCGGGTCATAGGGCTATCAATTTCTGAACAGAAAAGAGTCCCAGAACACTGTTCTGTCAGGAGAAACGGAAACGCTTCCGTTAGCGTTAGTCAACAATTTATTTTTTGACAATCGATGATTGCAATCACTAGTTAATATCACTACAGGATATTCTGGTACGGTTAATCATCCTTGAACAGCATTTTACACCTTTTAACCAAAGGCGGGCCGAGAATCGAACCCAGAATCGCCGCACAACAGGTAGATGCTCTACCACTGAACTACAACGATCGGTTTCGAGTCATCAAAACAAACAAAAAATTTAAAAACAATGGAAGCATCATATATCCGTGACATGACAAACGGCACACGGCATCAACCACCTATCAACTCTTTCCGCGAAGACCCGAGTAGTGTACCCAGAGCCTATGCTCGCTCTCCCTCTATAACCGGCACCGTTTGTGTGAGAGCGCATGGCCCTGAATACCAACTAGGGTACGCGCACACTCCTCCCAGAGCGCCCAAGTGCCGAGGCGAAACGCACTCTACCGCAAAGTACTGCGCTTCTTTCACTCTCTTTTCGCCCGTGAAAAAAAGATCGTGGATCGACTGTTTTATTATTTTGAACTGGCGGCACTGCATCACTATAGGTGGGGCGCGCGGCGACGAAAGCTTATTTTTGGCGGAATTTCGGGGTGGTGGGTTATGTGAAAGCAGGGACCGCCTCACCCTGCCGGAACTCCAGATTTGAATTATTGAATCATGGGCGCCTCATGCACTATATCAGAATTTGGTTGTATTCAAAAAGTTGGTCGTATTTTGTAGATATAGACTTGACTCTATCGATGCCTATATTCAGCGAATAGTTTTCGACATCACTTCAGTAGGAGCCCGTACAAATATTGCAGCCGGGGCGCACACAGACAGGCAGAGATACACGCAAATAGCTTCTACTCACAGACACCCACTGACAACACACGTGTTAAGAAAATGACTCGGCCAAGCTCAGCCTACAAGTTTGCGCCTGACTTTCTTTCACACAAGTATCATGATGCCCGAAATTGCCTAAACCAACACATCAAATATACAATCAAGTGCTTTTTTAAACTCACCAATATGAAGCTCAGAACTGCTAAGAGGAAGATTAAAACCGGAACTTACCTATAAAAAGACAAGGAAAAAACATGAATAAATATAGCTCTTGGAATTTCGTAACACATAACGTAAGCAAGCGTGATTGGGAACAAAAACAGTTGACGAGTCAAACAGCCGTGAGAGGGCGCTAAAGTTTTCGATATACACAGTCGACGATAGCGTCGTGTATCACCGGTTGACAGCAAAATCGTTTCTATTTTATTTATTTAAAAAAAAAAATACAAATCTCTCTTCACTGCGTTTCAAAACCAAACACCATCGACCCTCCTCCCCCTCTACCCTCGCCCAATTTCTCTTCATGCTCCTCCCTACGCTCCTTTCACCAGCAATTATTCAAGCTCCGCATTCTTTGCGAAGTTAAGCTTAAGCAAGCAGAACACTACCCGACTTAAGCCCGGGTGTTTCTCTCCCCGGAACATCCAACTGGGGTGACGCGCGTCTCGGAAGCCACGACGACGGCAGAGACAAAAAGATGGGAGAGCGGTGGAAAAGGAATGAGAGACGCTGTGTAAAGCGATTATTCGGAAACTTCGATTTAATCCACTTCAAGAACTGAAGCGATTCCCACACCACCTCCCCGTTCCAAATTCACCTTCCGCGCTATTCATATCGTCTTTGCTGCTGCTGCTGCTGCAAACAGGAGCGATCGCATCAAATCTGCTCCGTTCAAAGTAGTCGAGAGCAAACAAAAATAACCTTGCATCGAAACCTATCGGTGCGTGCGTGATTCGCACGCTAATACTCTACAGTCACCTTATCCCGTCGTCACGTTTAACCGAAAACTCATTTTAAATTTGGTGATTAATTTTTTTGAGGGAATATACCGAATTATCTAAATCAGGTTACGGGTTCAAGGTTCAAAACAATTAACGTCACTTCCAAATTGTCGGGCTTGGGAATTTTCAAAATATAATATCGACATAAACTAGTACCAGTGAACGACGTTTAGGATTCAAATAGCAACTGATTAATTTAATAAATAAATATAAGATGTCGACGATATTCAACAAAATTAAAAATTGAATTTACTTCTTTAAATTGAAGAAAATAAGGAAACGCTGTCCCGGGATGTACATATTGCCTTACTCCATTTTTTATTTTGTAATCAGATAAAAAGAAGGATATTCTGTTCAGTTCGTGCTGTTATGGCAATTTGTGAGGGGCACATTTTCAACAGTTCCCGTGGGATTGAGTACACGAGATCCCACATTCGAAATCGAACCCAGGACTACCGCACTCCGACCGATTGCAATGCCGACTGGACTATGATGAGTCCTTCAACCTGCTAAACCGAGATGTCGAGATTCCACACGAAAAATCCAAACATCTAACGGTTCAGTCTACCGGGAAAACGCTGCAAAAACCATGACCGGGCGACACGTAACAATATTTTGAAGCCAACACCAAAATGGTTACGTCATCTTCTCAACCAACCAATCCCGGTTGGCGTCGGGGGCGGGGCATTCCAAATTACACCGTTAACGTCGCACCGACGCTAAATTTTAAATACGACGGCGCACTAATGAAAACCGTCAAGTTTGAAATAGTGACGCGGTGGCAACAACTGACAAAAATTCCGCACTTTACGCACCTAATTAAGGAATGCGAGGACCCGGATGAGAATGAGGGTCCAACCGAGGCGCGAATCCCCCTGTTTGTCCCAGTTTTCCACGGAAAATGGCTAACGCAGCGCTGACACTCGACAACAGCGCGTTACCATCCAAAAGGAAACATTCTCTCTTTTAAAGTAAACGGTACATTCTTCCACTGAAACTAATGTTCAGTGTGCACAATGTTTGGCCCGGCAGCGCAGTGAGGTCACATAAGACAAGAGCGCTCCACCAAAAGGCATGTGGCGGTTATTTATGCACGGAAACTATTTTTTTAATTATTTGGCATCGTCTCTCCAAAGTTGCTACCACTTCAGAGAACAACGTGCGTGATTAGATTGTCGTGTGCATGGAATGGGTAACTGCCCCTTGGAAGCACGCCCATCCAAATGGTACATACTGTGGCGCATTGCGGGGAAGCCCAATGTCACAAGCTCCTCACTACTTATCATACTAGTGAAGCACACGTGTAATTTAAATTAAAGAGAAAATGTGAATGTTATATTTTTTCACTATTTTTATATTTGACTTTTTTTTCATACAGTATATCCAAATATTTATAATTGCACGTTTTGACAACGGAACCCAGCGGAGTTAAATTTAATAAAATAAAAATATTTTTCTAAAAACTAATTTAGGAAGTCGCATAGAAACCAACGAAATATGTAAAGGTTAATGACTTCTAACTTCTAAAATGCTCAACATTCTCCTAATTTAAAATATAAAATACGCACCTATAAACGAAAGTATAAATAATTTCAAGCGATTTACAACTTTAAAAGAGTATATTCTGGTAACACTTGGTAACCTTAGACTCTCGTTGGACGAAAACCAAACTCCCAAACGTACGGCAACAACAGAAATAGTTACTCTAATCCTTCATTTCTTTGGAGCCAGTCATAGGCTAGCTGACGTCATTGTATAGAACGAGGTGTAACGGTATATCGAACACGTACAGCGGCCCAAACTCGCCCGAGGGTCTGATAGAGGAGATACTGACGACGACCGGACGATCGCCACGCTCGTTGGCGACGCGAGTGCAACAATAACTCTTCCATTTTCCGGATAGACTTACACGTCCACGTGATTTCACCTTTCCATTGATTGGCAACTGGCAATTTTCAAAAGAATGAATGACGGCGGAGTGGTCCCTAGAACGGAACCATGGCTAAAAAAATTCAATCGACCCGCCTGTTCTAATTGAAAAAGATTGTCGAGTAATCTGTCCACCGTCGCGGAACTAGCTGCAGAACCACACGCCGATGCATTGGGACGTCATGGCTGGAGAAAGTAGCCCTGACGAGGGAAGATCGTAAAATAAGCCTCACATAAAAACCTGCGCGATGCTCAAATAACGGTATGCTTTCTTGGTCGCAACGTTTACGAATACAAGAGAGTATCATAAGAAAATTAATATAATGTAAATATAATAATATACTGAAATGTCGAATCATGTGATTTTTCGAAGAAACCCCACCCATTCCGTGAGATTATACTTTTTCAAAGTACAAAAAAATATGGGGTGAAAATTCTACAGTCATATTTCAAAAGCTGTCCCGTCATTGCTACCCTAACGCGTCCGAATGAGAACGCCGACCTGGGTTCAACCCACAACTTTTTAATTTGTAGGCATATGAGCAATGGATATGACGTGAGGCTCGTGACAAGTGCCCCTATGTAAAAGCAACTTCGCCGAAGAATTGAATTGCTTAGAGGTGTTGGAGGGAGGGTATGTGGCAGTGTGAAAGGGGTGGGCGAAGGGGGTTGAAACAGATATGGGCGAGGCGAGGGCCGAGACAGGCGTTTATCGGACATTAAATATCGCTCACGACGACCAACCCCCAACCACAGTTCCCGCCTATCCGTTGACCATTGTCACATAAGAAAATGTCTGGGAACACAATAGACGGCGCCACAATCGAGTTGGCTTCGATGACTGACCGCCGGCTACGCGATTGTAGAGGCTCGCCAATAAATTCGACGTCGTCCAGGACGACGTGTTACTGATAGCAGTAACGGCAGGTTTTCTTTTTAAAGTTACATTGTTGTTTATGGGCAACGCTCCGTGATGGTCGCGTTTGAAAAAGACTGATAGGAGAATAAGTGTTGGCCAGAATGATGGAGAAAGAGAGCCGTTATCGTCAAAGTCACCTCTAATATTTTGGACACGTGCCAAATTATATTTATTGATCCTGGTCTATCGTCGTGCGAAATTTTCCAAGAACAGTTTAACACAGTAATTCTGAAGCCAAATTATGTAAAAAAAAAGGGCCAGGTTAGTCAGCCAGCCAAATCATTCACAAACACTAATGGTAACATAAACATAATATACAATAAAGAAAGTTAATAAATTAATCTAATCCATGAATTTGAATAAACTTTTTTATTGTTGATATACCACTATTGCAAGCTGATCGTGCGGTAAATTAATTACTTGTACAAAGCATTTTTATGTCGCATTTCATATTTATTAGGAAAACCCCAATCTAATTTATACGGTAATTTATGTGTCTTTTAGGTCATAATAAAAATTTATTCGCGAAATTAAAATTAAAAGAAACACGAAAATATTAATTGGACAAACACTTGAAAAGTTCTAAAACATGCAAAATGTGCGAAATTAATTTGTCCGCGAACGTCTCAAATCAATGCTGCTGTTGCCCTGAATTAATAAAAAAAATCGAGTTATGGCATTAACGAATTTAACATTCATATAAAACCAGTCTACCCGAATTTCATGGAAGAATGGCGTTCACGTTTAGTTGCCGTTGTTGCAAAGAAAGGTTTGTTTAGTCTCCCATCAACCCCCTGATACACCCCTCACTTCAGGACAATGTCTACGAGTCACATCCACCCCTAACTCTTCTTCTTCCCCACCACTCCCCAAACCTAAACCCACCTATTCCTGTATCTCTCCGCCCTACCACACCCATCCCATCTCCAGCACTGTCCCTTACCCACCTTAGATCTTACCTTTCATAGAGGGCATTGGCCGGTTTCTTCACCACCTGATACCACACGGATAGAATAGCCCGCCCACGGAGCTCTCACTTTCGCCATCACACAGAGATTTAGACTGGCACGACCGCCACTAGATGGCGCGCCCCTCCTACGAAGACTAACTTGTCAGCATATGGCCAAGGAAATCTACTCTCAAATAATACTCACTCTAGAGTTGTAAATTGGATGAACAGTAAATATAAAGGAAGTTAACTAGTGTTAAGGAAATTATAATTATTAATGATTTTTTTTTCATTCCTCAGAATCTCCATACTTTGGGTAAGAACGTCTAGTTGACCCTCATAAAACGCATTCATTTGCTATCAAACCTTTAATCTTGTTGAAAAAGTACGCGGTAAGCTCAGATTTAAATTTGCTGCTTTTAAAAAAACTTTTAATCAATTGTCACCCCCTTTATGACTTATTCAATATAAGTCGATAAGCATTCCTCTGATAATGCCTACATTTATTAGAACGCATATTTAAGCAAAAATATGAATTAAATCCATCGACGTAAACTAATTTTAAAATTATAAATATAAAAATTCAGAAACTCAACAGCCTCCTGAAGTACTTTGGAAGTAATTCCTGTTAATTTATATAACCAAAATCAATACCGCACGGTAGCTAACCATTCTTTCCATTCTAAATGTAAAATGCATACAAATTTAGCGGAACCTCGTAATTGTGTAAGAGAGCTAAACATCTAAAGTGTGTGCAGGGAAATTATATTGAAACGCCAGAGACAAAGCGGTCGGCGGCACTTGGCAACACTTTGCTACAGAGAGCGCGATAGAAAAGAAAGAAAGCTCCCTTCTTAGCAATTCAGCGTGAGGCAAACGACCGGTGTGCTCCAACGCGCGTTCGCATGCGCGCGTGCGCGCGCGAGCCTCCCTTGATTAATGATGTCACCGATAGAGGTGCTAAAGTTTCTCGGCGACCATTTGTTTCGAATAACCTGCATCATTAACCTTGTCAACAACGGCGAAAAATTGTTTGAGGGGGCCAAGCAGCACGAGGAGCGTGTGTGGGACCAGAGTACAGCAGGTAATCATTAGGGGACCGGGGGTTTCCTAGTTGCCACCTATCTCCACTGCTGGCCCACCGTCGAGGTGTAGCGTTACATGCAAGCGGTTCGGTTCTTTTTTTCCTGTCTCAAAATGCTCCGACGAATTAACGACCAGCGCTGCCCCCCGCTGGGCCCTCACTGCGTCACAATAGCCAAAGATGGCGATCAGTGATTGCGTTTCTCGTTAGATGCTCCAATTTCTCACTAGATGGCGCTAAAGCGATTAGTGAGACAATGATGATAGCAAATTTTCAGCATCCGTGTCAACGATAAATAGTAAATATTAATAGCTCCCATAAAATAACATTGACATTTACATTATTTAAATAATTCAGGATGAAAAATCAATTTTTGAAAAGTTCTGAATTAAACGAAGTTATCAAGCCTAAACCTTTAAACGAAGTTATCAAGCCTAAACCTTTTGCAATGTATGCCATTGTACGTACAGGTAAAAATGATTCTAAAAGTAAATCAAGATTTACAACGTATTGCTTCAATTACAATTACAATCTAGTGTAACTGTACTTCACAATCCAGTACAGTTTGATCAAACTGGGCCACACATCGGAAGCCAATCAGTCTCGTGCTTCGATTCCCGGCGCAGATTATAATTTATTTTTTATTTATTGTATAATTTATTGTAAACTAGCTTTTTCGCCCGGCTTCGCCCGGTTGTGCAAAAAAAAAATTAAAAATTGAAAAAAAATGAAAAACAAATAAAAAATAAACAAATAAAAATGAAAAACAATAAATAAGAAAAGGAAAAAAATTAACAAAATTTTTTTTTTATAAAAAAACAATGAAAAAAGAAATGATGACGTCATTACAAATGATGACGTCATGATGTGATGACGTCATGACGGTAGACATGTCATTGGCAAAAAAAATATATTAAAAAAATTAAAAAAAATAACGTCATGACGGTAGATGACGTCATGAATGTAACACAAATTACATGTCAACATATTTCTTTGGTAATTAATAGAGTTTAGTTTCTATGCCTACATCTCTTTATTACACTGCACGTGTTTTGTATAAGTTCAGTTTTGGTCACGTGCTAACTTCACACTGACGGTGTGACATTTAATTCTTATAGTATTAGATGTGTCGTTCAGACATTTTCAAAGCAACACAAAGGGTGAAGAATATCATGCAGTGATTGGAGATAAA
Source organism: Melogona broelemanni (assembly GCA_033995665.1). NCBI lineage: Eukaryota > Metazoa > Arthropoda > Diplopoda > Chordeumatida > Chordeumatidae > Melogona > Melogona broelemanni. Next base: position 2,139 of record JAUJYS010000153.1, on the reverse strand, counting down.
AACGATGTAAAATGCGTACGTAAATTTACGTATTCGTTGATTTTTTAAACACAAGTCAAACGATAAAACCAAAGTAAGAAAATGGACAAACACCTCCATTGCATTGATATTTAGACGCCAAAGTAATTTATGTTCATCGCATTGGTCGCTCTATCTAACATACTAATCGTGCCCGATTCGTACGTGTACGATTTCAGAAGGTGTTCACTTATCAGACAAGAATGCGGTCTTCGGGAAAGCCTGGCGCACCGTTCATAATCGCACGGGCAAAGAGACGTGCAGCGGGGAAACTCAGAAGCAGAACTCGTCGCTCGTAAATCATTCACGGCGAGGGCGCCAACGTGTATCCCGAATACACGACAATAGATTGTTCCGATAGACGTACATTTTTTGTGTGTGTCAACCGAAGACATGTCACGCGACACGGAAAAATGCAAAAAAAAAAAAAAATCCACTACCACAACGAACATCATATACTGGGATTTCGTATATTGTGTGAAAAGAGAGAGAATCGAAAAAAAAAAAGTTGATTTCATTTTGAAGAGAAATTGCTCTTGTCTGGAATGTGAGATGAGTTTCTTATTTCCTACCAGCAATTTCAATTGAAAAAAGAGCTTGGGTTTCAGGTGGAACCAACAAGACATGGTGTTATAAACCAATAGGTTGAAATTTCGTTTACCAATCGATGATTCCAAAATGGATGTTCCAGATGTATCGGTACACAGCCAAAAAATTCCCGTTTCAATTTTTAAGAATTTTCTTTTCTCAGTTAAATCGGTCGACCCCAATATCTATGAGGAAAACAAGCCATCAATATAGAAAAAAACTAAAGTAATTGGCTGCGTAGCCATCATCCAATGCAATATTTATGAGATTATGCAATATCCCAGGTTCGGTTCCCGGCGCAGGCTTTCGTTTGAATAAACGATAAACGAAAAAACGATAAACGAATAAACGAAAGCCTGAGAGCTTCCATTAGGGAGTCCAGAGCTTAGGGGTGGATCTTGCAGCCTGGCTATTCCAGCTGCCATTCCCCTTCCCTTCCCTGCCCATCACATATCTCCAAAGAGACACGAGGGTGCAGTAATCCTGTAGTGCACTAGGCGCTACGGTGATTTAAAAAAAAAGGAACCTAGGCGTTCCTCAAAAAAAGGATCAAGTTCCTAGGAACGGGAACTTTTTGTTTCGTTCCTACCCAACACTGTCGATTATCGGTTTATTTACGTATATTACGGTAATTTAAAAAAATCATTTCTATTAAAATATAATTCTGACTAACCTCTTCGTGATTATTTCCTACGGCCACGTGCAACGGCATCACATTGTACTTCGCGATCGCATTGGGATCAGCACCGGACTTCAGCAACTCAGTGACCACCTCAAGGTATCCGCCCACGGCCGCCATGTACAGCGGCGTTTCCAGCGCCCCCACGGTCCTCACATCGACTCGCGCCCCGTGCATCAAGAGACTGTCGACCACGGACAGGAGTCCGCCCGCGGCGGCCAAATGCAACGCGGTAAAACCAGCCTCATCGGCGGCATTCACGTTAGCTCTCCGGTCAATCAGCAGACGGGCCATCTTCACCTGACCGTTTTCGGTGGCAACAATCAGCGGCGTGCTGCCGTTCGTCGATCGGGGATCAACCAGCGCGTGGTGGTCGCGTAGGGTGTGGGCAACCTCAGGGAGATCTTGGGCCGCACACACGTGTAGGGGGGTCCAGTTAGCCTGGTCTGCCTGGTTGGGGTCGGCGCCGCTCTTAAGGAGAGTGCGGACAATTTCGACGTATCCGAGGTGGACGGCCAGGTGTAAGGGGGTGATGCGTGATTTGGTATCCAGATGGGAGTCATTATAGGCGCCCTTGTCGATGAGGCGTGCGACCACCGCCTTCGAACAGCCGGTGTAGGCAGCCATATGCAGAGCGGTGTAGCCTTTCGTGTCCCGGATGTTGACGTTGGCCTGCTTCTCGAGCAGCATCAGTGCCACCTGTGTTTAAAATACGATACGTGGCAAAATTAGTCTTTAATATGATGAGATCTGGGATTTAATATATATATATATAGATTAATATATGGGAGCGGTGGCGCGTTCCTGTAATCCCGCTGCTGGGAAGCGTACTAACCGATGGCTCATGAGCCTAC